>JAAQRG010008023.1:0-20901 GCA_011634625.1 Babylonia areolata
GGGGGGTGGGGGTACGTGTTTCCTACACTGACGTCTAGACACCTGTTGTGTGTTTTTTGGGGTTTTTTTTTTTTTTTCTATCTTTATCTCTTTTGGAGTCTTTTCTCTGTCTATCTGTACTGACATTATTATACCAGTAAATCCAGACCCCAATGTCTTATTTTTCTGAAGACAACAACAAACAATAACACACACACACACACACACACACACACACAAATGATGATGATGATGATGATGATGAAGGGAAAGAAGCATAAAAAATATATTCAGGTATGAAATTTAATGATGATTGGTAACACAGGTGGCCAGACGTAGACACAATACGTTGCAGTTCTACTTGCACGAACTAACACCTGTATTGAAAAACCCGTTACTTCAATCTGCGTGATTGCTCATTTTTCAGGTCTGCGTCATTGCTCATTTTCCAAAAAGGCGCCTGTCATTCCACCCGTTGAATGGGAACCCCCTGCTGCAAACTACCCAGCAAGAGACTTAACGATGCACTGTCAGTGACCTTATGGACAAAGCAGTGGAACCCTCTCGCTTGAGAAATACTGATGCACCGCCGGGACTGCCAAAGCCTCGGTCGAGCAAGAGAAGACAACTTCAGCAAGTTGTTTGTTCGTTCAGTTTACCACCCTTTTAATGTCTCTTCTCTGTCAAAAATGAAATATGAAAATCTAAGACTTGATAAAGAAATCGTGAACTTTCCACTATCCACCGTTATCCACATCTACAGCCGCAAATATATACTCGTACTTATTTACTGGAATTTCGATGTTCTACGTTTGAAAAACAACAACAAATATATATATATATATATATATATATATATATATATATATATGATAATTAGAGAAGAAGGGGAAGAAGAAGACGGCATGATAAAACGGGATGGCAATGTACGGTCCTCAACTAAAATAGTTAGGAACCCTCGATCGCTTGTCCTCTTTAACTTCGTCAGTTTACGCACACACAAACACAAATCAGAAAAGTGGTAGATATACAAATATGGACATTAAAGAACACTAAAGACAAAAGCTGAGAGGAGGTTGTTACACGGCCTGCAGGCAAGATGACGCTGTGTGTAGGAGGGGAAGAGGGGGAGGGCAGGGGGAAGCCTTTTACCTGAAACTGGCTGCACTCATCCTCCAAGGGACGTAATCTCCGTGGGGTCTAATGTGCCATCTTGGCCTGTGTGCATTGCGCAGGGCTCCACAAACATCCGATAAGCCCTCCCCGACCCCTAACTCTCCCACCCCCACCAACCCCTTGCATATTCCGTCGACTTTCGCCAGGGGTCAAGTCAGAGGGGAGGGGGACTCGGGGCTAAGTGGCTGCGTGCGAGATAAGTCATTGCGCTTTCGTCTGCTCTGATTAAAAAAGAGGGAGTGAAGGGCAGCGCTGCGGCAAGTAAAGGCGGAGTCTCCGCGCTGGTTCATAATAATGCTCATTTTTTTCTTTCTTTCTTTTCTTTCCTTTTCTTTTTTACCTACCCACGCACCGTACGCGCCAAGTTGATGCGCGTGGGTGCTAGAGTAACGATCTCCGAACACGGAGTGTGGATGTGTGTATTATATAGGGAAGGGATATGAATGAACGGAGGAGTGGCGGTGGAGGGGAGAGGGTGGGGCTGGGGACGGGGGAGGGGGCGCGAGGTCAAGCTGAGGGAAGTATGGTTGTGGGGGAGGGAGGAAGGAATTTTCAGGCTTACTGCACATGGGATTGGGGAAGGAATGTCGGCCTTACTGCACGCACTGTCTTGTTTATGATGTCCGCGAAAAACTTGCATCCTATCCACGCGACGATGACGTTTTTTTTGGGAGGTTTTGGGTTGTTGTTTTTTTCTCCAAAATTGTTTGTCACTAGGACGTTTTGTAGGTTTGCACGGAGAAAAAGGACATACAGAAACGTTATCTGCAGGAGCTGCTCAGGTTCCAGGCTCTGGGTGCGGGGAATCTGGCCGAGTTTGGATAAATGAATTCCTTGTAGACGCCTGACTGTTTATGGCCTTTGTCTCGGATTCCTTCTGAGGACCTATAATTGCTTCCGTGTGTGTGTGTGTGTGTGTATGTGTGTGTGTGTGTGTGTGTTCTCTCCCCCCCTCTCTCTCTCCCTTTACCTGTATCTTTAAATATACATGTGAAACTGGTCTTCACTTAACGATTTAAAACGTTACCGTTTACGTATCCACCTTTTTCTTTTCCCTGCTGGTGATTTGGGTGCAGCTATTTGTTGAACGCAGTTCCACTGGGAAAACTGGATGTAGGGAAATGGTAAAAACAGCCGGGAGAGCAGCTGAACAGAAACCCTGCTAGCTGAAACTTTCATCGCTTGAACGCCTCCCTAGCTGACGACTTGTGAGATTCAGTTCTCTCTCTCTCTCTCTCTCTCTCTCTCTCTGTGCCTCTCGAAAGCATGCATTAATTGTTCTAGTGTCTATTTTCCTTCTGTCCTATGTTGGTCAAAAGAAACTAGACAAATGAAATCGATAAAAAGAAAAAAACAGATAAAGCAAGTCGGGATAAATAAAGTCGATCAAAGGAAACCAGATAAATAAAGTTTATCAAAAGAAACCAGATAAAGAAAATCGTGATAAATAAATTCGATCAAAAGAAACCAGACAAATAAAGTCGATCAAGCTGATCAAAAGAAACCACCTGATAAATAAAGCCGATGAAAAGAAACTAGATAAAGAAAGTCGGGATAAACAAATTCTATCAAAGGAAACCAGATAAATAAAGTCTATCAAAAGAAACCTGATAAAGAAGGTCGAGATAAATAAATTCGATTAAAAAAAACAACAACAGATAAATACCGTCGATCAAAAGAAACCAGATAAAGAAAGTCGAGATAAATAATGTCGATCAAAAGAAACCAGATAAATAAAGTCGATCAAAAGAAACCAGATCAAAAGAAACCAGATAAATAAAGTCGATCAAAAGAAACCTGATAAATAAAGTCGATCAAAAGAAACCAGATAAAGAAAGTCGAGATAAATAAACTCGATCAAAAGACAACAGATAAATAAAGTCGAAAAAAAAACACCACCCGTTATCCCTAAAACTTCACACAAATATGTAAGTAAAATAATACAAAACGGTAAAATGAATTCGTCAACAGGCTCACCAGATAGTTGACTGTAAAAACGCTTTCAAGAAACCAGATAAATAAAGTCGATCAAAAGAAACAGATAAATAAAGTCGATCAAAAGAAACAGATACATAAAGTCGATCAAAAGCCCGGAAACCAGATAAATAAAGTCGATCAAAAGAAAACAGATAAACAAAGTAAAAAAAAAAATAATAATAATAAAAAAACACCGCCCGTTATCCCTCGAACTTCACACAAATTTGAAAGTAAAATAATAAAAAAACAAAAACAAAAAAACCACTATAATAAATTCGTTAAAAGGTTCGCCTAATCGTAAAAACGCTGTCAAATTCAACTTATCTCGTATTACTGCTGTATTTCTCCCGCAAGCAAAGAAACACACACACACACACACACCATTATTCACGCGCACGCGGCATACACAAAACTCCCCAAACTTTCTCGCGCCATAATTTAAAGGGAAAAAAAAAAAAAAAAAAAAAGAAAAACCCGGCCGCATCAAGTCATCATCAAATCACGTGCGAACTGAGCAAAACGAAGGGCAGATCACGTGTGGCCAGCCAGCCAATCAGCATCGACTCTGGGGCCTGAAGCACGTTGCACAGCATGAAGCGGATCGCGCGCTGCACGTGGATGTGCGTGACGACAGTGGCGGGCATGGACATGGCGATGAGCGCCAGCTTGGCCTTGGCGAAACGAGGGAAGGTGGCCGACATCTTGAAATGGACCTTGACCTTCTCCAGCAGATGGTTCACCTCCTCATCGGTTTTGCCCACCTGTTCCTCAACCTTCACGGGCCATAGGACCGAACGACACAGAAAGAGTGTTTGTTTACGCGCGCACGCGTGTGTGTATATGTGTGTGTGCGCGTGTGCGTGTGTGTGCGCGCGCTCTGACTTTATCCGGAATTAAAAGCAAACAATATGATTATGCTCCCATGACCCGGCATAGTTATGATAGTTATGACCTGTATTTGAAAGAGAAGTGACAAGATGTCGAAGTGCAACGCTGACTAACTCTTGCTGCCATGGGGATGTGAACCCTATCCTGTGTTGAACAAGTGTCATCTTTTTTGGAGAATCAAGAGTTCTGCTGAACATTGGACTGATTCCACGTTGTGGCGAATTAAAATCGGTCTATAAATATTTTAACAGTATAGGTTACTCTTTACACCTTTTTATCGTTCCCAGTGTTACTCACTTCTTTTTCTTGTTGCCATTTTTGTTTGCCCCAGGCACTACAAAATCTCTAATTACGAGGAGCACCAAAGACTTCAAGAAGTGGGACACATGAAACCAGCAGACTCGTTTTGTAACGCTGCCATGCAGACCGCCATAGACCTCAGGACGTTGAAGATCAGCAGCCAGCAGCCTGACATTGGATGTTGCCAAGTGGATCGCCATAGACCTCAGGACGTGGAAGACAATAAGCTAACAGACATGTTTGCGACGCTGTCGACAGGACCATCGTATACTCCAGGTCTTGGGGAAGGCTTGTTGCCTGTCGACCCTTTCTGCGAAGAGAAGCACCGGAAACTTCACTCAGCAGGTGAGAGACCCTTAAAGCAGTAGGCTCACACAGGACACTGCCAATGTGGCCAACAGAGACCTTTGTGGGTGGAAGACCCGAAGCCTGTGGGCTTGCAAGGGACGCTACCATGGGAACCGTCACGGGAAAGACCGAAATTACCGGACACATGTGGGGCGTTGTCAAGAGGATCAGCTCTCCTGACAGATCAGGTCTCCTGGAAGACCTGAAGTCAGGAGACCAGCCAATGACACTGCCATGAAAACCATCAGAAACTTCAGAAAGCGAGGGACGACTGTGTCTCGATCGGAGTGGATCTATACAGTGATTATGAGATTTCCCAGTCAAAAAAAGGGCCACACACGAACGTATTTGAGCGTACAGCTACAGACGCTTACGTTTTTGATGTGCTATATTGTGCAACGATAGCGATCGGTCGATCGTACTGTACTGGCGAGCCCCAGCTCATCCAGCTTCTGCCAACTTTGAGAAGGTCCGGCGTCAAAACCTTCTCTCTACCAGAGAACAACGCCACTGAGCAGTAGTCACACCGGCCGACGTCCAGTCCCCCAGCTGCTCCAGACTCTGCGACACCATACTGGGGTTGCACAGCCACCTTCACAGACCTCACCACTCTTCGTTTCTCTAAATGACGTTATTAACTTGTTCTGATTCTAACCATTGAACTGCAACACGGAGAAAAAAGTCTTCTCCAAACACGAACGACAACCGCCACTGGGTAACAAATATATCGTATACATTTTCTGATCGTCCAGGGATCTTTGGAGATGGTAACTCTTAAAACTAAATATCGTTATCATTACTGTTGTTGCCGCCGCTGTTGCTATACATCTGTATGCAGTCCAATCATAAGAATTATGTCAACCAAACCACACCACACCACACCACACCACCACCTCCTCCCTCAATGCTACCAGCAATCAGTCCTTGTGGCGGCCATTTTTCACCCCCAATTCCCACTGAGCAAGGAAACTGATCTAGCCTCACACCGTATTATTACTGACACTACCGGCTAAGCGTTCGGCTTCTATCAAGAGACTGACATACGCTTACAACTGGGCCAACAGCAGAGAGATGTATGATCAATGGTTTCTCCACTGCAATGTGAAGTCATTTACAACTCAGTCTTTAGTGAAGTACTATGACCCTCAAACCAAGAAAAAAAACAACAAAAAAACCCAGCACCAACTCTTCGTGTTGCAGATTTCGGGGGCCGAGAGAGTGGGGTGATATCACTCCACTGTAACCAAATTCTAGCTAAGATAGTCGGGACAGCAGTTGCATCCTCCGCTGTCCTAATGGTCTTTGTCGGATACGACTCTCTCTCTCTCACACACACACACACACACACACACATGTACACATACACACCTTGTTCACCAGGTATTTATACCAGAGGCTGAGCTCACAGTCGAAGATGGTCTCCTGCTGGCGCTGGCATCGTGTTTGTGCCAGCTGGCGGTACATGTTTCGCTGATGGGTAGGGTAGGGCTTGGCAAGGTGCAGGTGGGCCAAGCTGGCGAACTCGACACGGAAAAAGTCCAGCTGATAACCAATTAGGGATGGCGATATCGTAATAGAAAATAAAAAGATTTTTGTTTTAATTTTTTTTAAAGATGGCTGCTATGTATATAGAACGTATAAGTAGAGAAAGGATTTTTTTTTAAATGTGGGCTGTAAAATAAAAATCGCTTTGACAAGAAGTGATTTTTATGAAAGTGACTCTTATTTAAAACCCAGATTATTTAAATAGACAGGAATGAATTACGTAATGTGAAGGGTATGTAGGTGAGTGAATTTAGTGTCTCAATAAGGCGTGTGTGTGTGTGTGTTTGTTTGTGTATGTGTGTGCGAGTACATGAGTGCGTGCCTGCGTGCGTGCCTGCGTGCGTGCGCGCGCGCGCGCGCGCGCGTGTGTGTGTGTGTGTGTGTGTGTGTAGACCGCGATAGAGCGAGCGAGACTGTGGGTGGGTGCACACGGTTGTTTCAGACCGTGTGGCGTGACAGTCAATGCAACTAAGACAGGGGTACCAAAGGCAGGGCGTGCTGTCAAATGAATGTAAACAACAACATACTAACAAAACAAAGCCATGACAATAATAAAATAATGATGGTATTTATATAGCGCTGAATCTTATGCAGAGACAAATCATGACGCAGTCACACCAGTCATTCACACGCATGCATAATTCTAAAACTGAAGAAACTGAAGTCAAGGAAGAGATAGGTGAGGGAGGCTATCTTGTGAAGAGGTGGGTTTTAAGGCCAGACTTGAAAGAGCTGAGTGCGGAGACCTGACGAAGCGAAAGAGGAAGTTCATTCCAAATACAAGGTCCAGAGACAGAGTAAGAACGGTGTCCAACAGTGGAGTGTTTGAATCTGGGTATGCGTAAACAGAGTGGATCCGAAGCTGATCGCAGAGAGCGAGATGGAGTGTAGAGGCGAATGCAGCCACAAAGATAGGAAGGGGCAGATTAGTGAATACATTTATAACATTGAGTGCTGATCTTATACTTTATTCTGTGTGAGACAAGAAGCTAATGGAGATGTTGCAAAATAGGAGTGATGTGCTCAGATCTTTTGAGGACAAGTCGGGCAGCAGAGTTTTGTATGCGCTGAAGGGACAGAACGGATATGTGCAGGCAAACCAGACAATAGGGAGGTACAGTAGCCAAGGCGAGAGAGAATGAGAGAAACGACAAGTCTAGATGTTGCATCGGTGGACAGATATTTCCGAATGGAACTGATGCGTTGCAATTGACAGTAGCAGGATTGACATGTCTGACTGATAAATTTTTGCATGGACAGTGTGTTGTCATGGGCAACCCCGAGGTTCCTGACTGAACTGGAAAGAGGGATGGGTGTACTGCCAAGTTTGATTTTGTCAGCTGTGATAGAAGAGAGTTTTTGTTTAGTTCCTATGATCATTACTTCGGTTTTGTCTGCGTTCAATTATTTAGAGTCATCCAGTTTTGAATGTCCAGGAAGCATTCAGATGTTTCTTGCAAGAGCGAGGACAATTTTTCAGGGGTATCACTCTTCTGACACAATGAAATAAAACAAGAAACTCACAACACAAATCAGTAGTAATAGCAGTGACGGACGCAATAACTGAGTGGTTAATGCGTTTCAATCTGAGGGTCCCGGGCTCGAATCTCGATCACGGCGCCTGGAGGGTAAAGAGTGGAGATTTTTCCCATCTCCCAGGTCAACATTTACGCAGACCTGCTAGTACCTGAACCCCCTTCGTATGTATACGCACGCAGAAGATCAAATACGCACGTTAATAATCATGTAATCCATGTCAGCGTTCAGTGGGTTATGGGGAAGAACATACCTAGCATGCACACCCGTGAAAACGGAGTATGGCTGCCAACAAGGCGGATATAAATACGCAAAACGGTCATACACGTAAAATGTCTGTGTGACTGTGTAGGTGTGCGTGACTGAAACGAATGATGAGCACTAAATGGCAGCTGTCAGTAGGCAGCCTTGTTGTGCAAAGGATTCATATGTTTATGAAGCGAGCTTGGTCTCCGACCCAGGATAGGCGCTAAACAAAATTAAAAATCATATCCATATCAGGGCTGAGAAAGAGAACACGAATGCCAACTTAAAGTTGTTGGTTTTTTTCTTCTTTATTATGGGCCGTAGCGTTTCATGAGGAGGTGGTGTGTGTGTGTGTGTGTGTGTGTGTGTGTGCGTGTGGTTGTGTGTGTGCGCGCGCGCGTGTGTGTGTGTGCGTATTTGCATTTGTATTGTATTCATATTACTCTTTTTGTCACAACAGATTTCTCTGTGTAAAATTCGGGCTGTTCTCTTCAGGGAGAGCGCGTCGCTACACTGACAGCGCCACCCTTTTTTTTCTCTCTCTTTCTCATTTTTTTTGCCTGCGATTTTATTTTGTTTTCCTATCGTGCGAGCGCGCGGTGTGTGTGTGTGTGTGTGTGTGTGTGGTGTAGTAGTAGTAGTAGTAGTAGTCGTAGAAGTAGTAGTAGTAGTAGTCTTATCATGATGATGATCAGTATCATGGTCCCCTCACCCTCTCCTTGTCCTCGCGCCACAAGGTCTCCTCCACAGACTTGTCCATGGCCTGGCGGATCTCCATCCAGCTGTCCCGCGTGGCCAGCACGCTCGTCATGGACTTCCTCTGCCTCGTAGAGGCGTGCAGCGTCTGCCTGAACTCCCTGGTCGGGGAGTCTGGGTCGACGATGTTGCAGCCCTGCTCCAGCGCCGCTAAGCTCTTGTGCGGCGAGGGGGAGAGAAAGAGAATGTGAATGCGAACTTTTGAGTTTAACAAACAGTCAAGAGTGGTAACTCTCTCCGTACACAAGGTACACAACTTCAAGTCAATGCTGCTTGCGCTACCAATTCAGCTAGCACACAGGTAAATAAAAGGTACACTAGAACAAACCCACACACTTCCTCAAAAAAGGAAGCGCCGGGCTTGTCCTTATACCGATCACTTGACATGTGCACACAGCAGCAATGACAGAAGAAATGTGCAAACATAAATTAGCTTTTATTCAAGACTGGCAGAGCCTCTTTAATCCTGAACAAGCCACACAGAACACACGGACAATACATGGTTGCCCCAGTGTTTTTCTAATATACCTTTTATTTACCTGTGTGCTTGATGGTGATGCACATGTCAAGTAATCGGTATAGGGACAGGCCCGGCGCTTCCTTTTTTGGGGAAGTGTCTGGGTTTGTTCCAATGTACCTTTTATTTAAATACCTGTGCGCTAGCTGAATTGGTAGTGCAAGCAGCATTGACTTGAAAGTTGTGTACCTTGTGTATGGAGAGAGTCACCACTCTTTACTATTTGTTAATCATTTGATCTCCCGAACTTTAAGCTGTTTTTTGTTGTTGTTGTTGCTTTTGTTTGTTTGTTTTTTCATTATGGGTTGTAGTCTCTCATGATTGGATGGCGCGTGCGTGTGTGTGTGTGTGTGTGTGTGTGTTGGGTGGTGTGCTTGTGGTGTGTGTGCGCTGGGTGGTGTGCATGTCATGTACTTTGTAAGTGTGTGTGTGTGTTTGTGTGTGTGTGTGTGTGATGTGATGTGAGGGTGTGTGTGTTATTGTGTGAACATTTTGCGTGTGTATGTTTTGTATTGTGTGTGTGTGTGTGTGTGTGTTTCGGGGTTAGGGGGGGCTGTTGGGTGGCGTGCGTGGTGTGTGTGTGTGTGTGCGTGTGTGTGTGTGTTGGGTGGTGTGCGTGTGATGTGTTTTGTAAGTTTGTAAGTATGTGTGTGTGTGTGTGTGTGATGCGCGCGTGTGTGATGTGATGTGATCTCCGTGTGTGTGTGTGTGTGTGTGTGTGTGTGTGATGTGATGCGATGCGATGTGTGTGTGTGTGTTGTGATATGTGAATGTTTTGCGTGTGTGCGTGCGCGCGCGCACGCGCACACACACACACACACACCGGCGAACACACGCGCACGCATGTATGTGCGCACGCGCGTGCGCCCCCCTCCACCCCCACCACCTCATTCGCACCCAGCCCCCAGCCCCCGACCCCCATCCCCACCCCGCTCCCTAAAGGCACGCACCATCCAGACTGGAGGCCAGAGCTTTCTGAAGTGGTCCCTCATGTCGGGGTCCTGAAGCCCTGTGTCTATCACCGCCACGGGCGTCCCACAGCTGGAGCTCTGCCGCGTCACCACTGGTGTGACCACTGCAACACGGTTGTGGAGTGGCAATAGTAGTAGTAGTAGTAGTAGTGGTAACAGTAGCAGTTGTGGTTATAGTAGTAATAATAATATCATTATTATCGTTATCAACAATACAGCAACAGCAACAAACAACAACAACAACAACAATAATAATCAATAATAATGATGATGCAAATAATTTTTTTAATCATTATTATTATCAACAACGAGAATAATAATGATAATTTTGGGTTGTTGTTTTTTTTGTTTTTTGTTTGTTTGTTTTTTTGTTTTTTTTTGTTTTGTTTTTTGCAGTTTGATAGCAAACCAATGGATGGATTTTTTATTTGCGGGTGGGGGGTGGGGGGTGGGGGGTGTGGATCATTTGGAAGAAAAGAGGTAAAAGAGAGAAAGAATCAAATATGAGCTCTCTCTCTCTCTCTCTCTCTCTCTCTCTCTCTGTCACACACACACACACACACACACACACACACACACACACACACAGACATAAATCATGTTCTGCTCTTGTGATCACATCATTTTCGGGTCGCCTCCTCACCTCCCCCCCACCCCACCTCACCCATCCGCCTTCATCCACGCATACGATGAGTTCCTGTCAGTCTTCGGTGCTGGTAGATTCTTGGAGACGGTCTATGGAGGGGTGTGGGGGCAGTCTCCACTTCTTGGGAGACGCTTGCTCTGTCCGGCTCCAGCGACTAAACCATAACTGTCTATGGAGGGGTGTGGGGGCAGTCTCCACTTCTTGGGAGACGCTTGCTCTGTCAGGCTCCAGCGACTAAACCATAGCTGTCTATCAGGAGAGGGCGCGGTAGGTGGTGGTGCCCAATGTATGGTGAAGCAGAACAGTCACACTACTGAACACTACCGGAGTTGAGTCAACAGAAATCAGGGATCTCTTCTGGTGGGTGGTCTCGTGCCAACCCAGGGCAGACAGCTCCCCTGTGAACTACCAGCCCCCGAGATTCCAACTGAATGAGCCTTGGGTAACTTTCACCTCGCCAACGCCGTGTTGCCCCGCCTGGGATACAGGCCGCCAACACTCTACAGCCATCCCGGTCCTGTGCCAGTCGCTCCAGGCTGTCCCCAGGTGCGACCTGTCATCTTCATATTTTGCCCTCAAGGTTAGCGGTGCCATGCATTTCTTGGGCGCCCTGTTTCGCTATTCACCCCACGGGTTCTGGGCCAGGGCTTGCATTGTGGTGTTGGATGCTGAGCGTGTGTCCGATCCATCTTCTGGAGAAGGCCTTCTTCTGCAGGCTGTCGTCTCGTTCGTTCCTGTGGTTCATTACTGACTCTGTCCGCCCAGCGAATCCGGGGAATCCTTCTGAAGCAGGAGTCAACAAAAGTCTGGATTCTGTCTATCCATGGCGGTGCCAAGTCACAATTAAGACTCGTGGGGATGCTGAAGGTGTTCCTGAAAAAACGAGACCCGGTTCTCAAGATTAAAAAAAAAAAAAAATAAAAAAAAAAAAAAACAGGGGGTGCAGGATAAGCGATAAAATCTATTAGTTTTGTTGTTGTTGTTGTCTTTTTCTTGTCTCACTGAAGTGGCGCGGAAAATGTAGGGGAAAAAAAGAAACCAACAACAAACGCTCGACAAAATGAACCAAAAAAAAAAAAATTCCCTCTGAAAGAAACGAACAAACGCATTACATGACTTCCTTTGACGCCTTTCTTCAGAGTTGGGCAGAAAGGCACTTGACTGTGATGTCTGGCTGAGCTTGGCGGCCACGGGGTAAGGACGCTTTCTCGCCGGGGCATATTTACTCATCAGGGGCCAGCATGGAGGCGCTTCCGATATGATCTGCTCCAGGACACACAAGTTCAGTGTGTTTTTGTATTTTTTTCTCTCCGATCCACAAATGTGTACAGTCAGCACACTCACGTATACACCTAACATGCTCCACAAACACCTCCCTCCCCGACACAAACCGCGCGAAAACCCTTCACCTGCTACAATAGCTAATAAGAACCCGAAAAAAAAAAACATACATTATCATCCCAACCACATCCCACAAAACACCACACACACACACTCACAAATACACACACACACACACACACACACACCTCCTATAATAGCAAATAACAAGAACAAACCACCCGAAAAAAAACAACAAACAAACATACATTATCATCCCAACCACACCCCACAAAACACCGCACACACACACACACACACACACCTCCTATAATAGCAAAAACAAGAACCACCCGGAAAAAAAAAATACATTATCATCCCAGCCACACCCCACAAAACACCACACACACACACACACACACACACACACACACCCACCTCCTATAATAGCAAAAACAAGAACCACCCGGAAAAAAAAAATACATTATCATCCCAGCCACACCCCACAAAACACCACACACACACACACACACACACAACCTCCTATAATAGCAAATAACAAGAACCAACCACCCGGAAAAATAACAAACAAAACAAACATAAATTATAATCCCAACCACATCCCACAAAACACCGCACACACGCGCACACACACACCTCCTATAATAGCTAATAACAAGAACAATCCACCCGAAAAACAAAACAAATATACATTATCATCCCAACCACACCCCACAAAACACCGCACACACACACACACACACATACACACACACATACACACACACCTCCTATAATAGCTAATAACAAGAACAAACCACCCGAAAAAAACAACATACATTATCACCCCAACCACACACACACACACACACACACACACACACACACACCTCCTATAATAGGCAACAACAAGAACAAACCACCCGAAAAAAACAACAACAACAAAACATACATTATCATCCCAACCACACCCCACAAACCACACACACACACACACGCACACGCACGCAATCACTCTGAACTTCTCACCCAGTCCCCCATCCCACCCACCCACCTGGTCTTTGAAGCTGAAGACGACAGGGGGCCCACCAGGGTACTGGAGTACCCGTCCCGTGTGCCGCTCTCTGTCTCGGTCCTTGTCCGTACCCAGGATGTGGAGGTTGATCGGGATGGTGGACTTGAGGTGGCGTTCCTTCAGAAGAAGCATCTTCTCCAGCAGGTCGATCAACGCCTTCAGGAAACTGATCATGTCTTTCCGCACACGTTCCTGCAGACACACCCACCCGAACAGAGTGCCACGTAACGTGTACAGCCGACAGAGACGGAGTGAGAGAGGTATGCGGTGGGTGGGGGTGGGGTTGGGGCAGGAGGGAGGTGGTCAGTGTGCGTGGTGCACTAGCAGACACACACACACACACACACACACACACGCACACACACAAACACACACACGCACTTACACACACACACGGACGCACACACATACACACAAACACGCGCGCGCGCACTCACTCACACACAATCTGTTTCCAGTGTGACTGATACCTAATCGAAGACATACGGAAGTTACGCCCTTTTTCCTTGTTTGTGTGCCCAACATTTGAACCTTTTCGTAAAGAAAAAAAAAAAAAAAGACTTGAAAAAAAAACACTGTCATTACAGGTTCATTAGAAGTCTTTAAGGTCCAGTTCCCTGTGCTCAAACTCGTCTGAAGGAAGGGTTGTTATATTAGTTTACATAACCGAACGATCAGAGATCAGGACCGTGAATTAGTGCATCTGTTCGCGAACCTGAAAAAAAATTCATTGGTGCTCTTGCTTATCAAAATTTCCTGTCCTATCCTGGTGGTTGCCATTGCCTACCCATGGTATGGGGCTTACGGCCAGTAAAAAGTCAATATCTTTGTATTTGTATTTCACTCACTCACTCTCTCTCACATACACAAACACACACACATGTCCACACACACACACACACACACACACATACGCGCGAGCACACACACACACACACACGCACAAGCACACACACACATACATGTCCACACACACATATACGCGAGCGCCCGCGCACACACACACACACACACGTCCACGCACGCACACACACACACACACACACGCACGCGCGCGCTCTCACACACACACAAACACACACATGTCCACGTACACACACACACATACATGTCCACGCGCAAACACACACACACACACACACATACATGTCCACGCCCACACACACACACACACACATGTCCAAGCACGGAAGTCAGAAGAGACGAGCAGAAAGAGGTACGTGCGATTGGATATGGACTGGCTTATTTGTATTTGTATGTCTTTTTATCACGACAGATTTCTCTGTGTGAAATTCGGGTTGCTGTCCCCAGGGAGAGCGCGTCGCTGCACTACAGTTCCACCCATTTTTTTTTTTTTTTTTTCCTGCGTGCATTTTTATTTGTTTTTCCTATCGAAGTAGATCTTTCCACCGAATTTTGCCAGGAACAACCCTTTTGTTGCCGTGGATTCTTTTACGTGCGCTAAGTACATGCTGCACAGGGAACCTCGGTTTATCGTCTCATCCGAATGACTAGCGTCCAGACCACCACTCAAGGTCTGGTGGAGGGGGAGAAAAATTAATATCGGCGGCTGAGCCGTGATTCGAACCAGCGCGCTCAGATTCTCTCGCTTCCTAAGCGGACGCGTTACCTCTGAGCCATCACTCCACATTAGGAGGTTAACAGATCAAATATGGAGCTCAGAAATAAACAAAGAAACTGTGCAGGCAACTGCTCCTTTTGTTGCTTCCAAAATGAGATGCGGTGTACCGCATATGGATCAGCTCGCATGTTTTGACATCTCCTCGAAACCGAAATTGAACCCGCGGAATGACAGGCCATGGGACATGTGGAAACGTTCAGAACTGGTCCTGGATCCAAGAACATTTAAAGAATTTTTCACTGTCGGAAAATAGAGGCGAACTGACCCCCCCCCAAAAAAAAAAAAAAACAAAAAAAAACCAAAAAAAAAACACAAAACAACAAACCATCAACATTGGTTGATAATTCAAAAAGAAACAAATATTTTCTTTTTTTTTAAAGGAGAGAGAGAGAGAGAGAAAATGAAATAACCGTTCAGCGTTGGCGCAGACAGACTTCAAAGTTCCCTATTCAATATCTAACGCCCGTAGCGCAGGTAGGTCCAGTTTTAATATCTGACGCACCCCTCCAAGCTCCACCGCCCTCCCCCAACTCTGCCCCCCCAACCCCCCCCCCCAACCCTCCTACACATGAATTTAGAGGTGCAGTCCGCTGTGGCGGTCTTTTTCGTTAGTACTGCAGAGCGAGAAGTAGGTCTCATAACGACATAGGCTGCCCACCACAGTAACTGGCTTCGAGTTTGCACTGCTTTTGTTCGGTCAACTTTTCGGCAGAGTTTATAAATGGGTCAGTTCGAATACGTAATGGCAAATATATGACATGAAACACGCTCAAAGTAAACATGGAAGACTGAAAGAAATAGCAGTAATTATAAAAACCAAATATGCCTTGTAACCAGTGAAAATAGTCACCGAAAATACCAACCTTCGTCAGAACAGCGATTTCCACGACGAAATTTCTTTACCAAGACCTACAAAAAAAGAAAAAAAAAAAAAAAGGAGATGCGCATGCACACGCGGTTCTCGCTAAAAATAATAATAATAATAATAATAATAACCATGGAATCCCAACAAAAATCCGAAGAAAGTGGATCTGCACACCCTCCCTAGTGCCTTTCAGAAACGGCGGAGGGAGTGTGCAGCAAAGCAAAGCAAAGCAAAGCAAAGCAAAGCACATCACTTCACCTTGGCCACTACCACGTCTGGGTCTGCCGAGAACTTGTGGACACCCTCGTCCTTGATAGACGTCCTCCTGTTGCGGTATTCTATTGTCTTGATCAGATGCTTCTGGTAGTCAAAGCCCGCTTTCACGCTGTGCATCCTGTGAGGAAGAAAGGAAGGAATGGGTGGGTGGTGGGAGGGGGCGGGGCGGAGGGGGGGGGTGCGTGGGGGCGGCGGGATAACATCAAGCAAGAAGTTGGTGGTGCGTTTATTGAAGTTTTTTGGCTCCTAGTCTATTTCGATTTTCTGAAAAGTGCATGTTTGTTGTTGGTGTTGTTGTTGGTTTGCTGTTATTTTTTGCATGCGTATTCAAACATACACACACACACACTCGCATGCACGCACACACACACACATACACACGTATACACACGCGCGTGCGAGCATACATACATACACGCATGCATACATCTAGAAAGACAGAATCTCAGTGAGACAGAAACACACATGCCTGCGCGTGCGTGCGCGCAGAGAGAGAGAGACAGACAGACAGAGCAAGAGAGACAGACAGACAAAGAGAGAGAAAGACAGAGACAGACAGAAACACACACACACACACACACACACACACACACACACAAATCCGCAGAAACTCTTAAGACTCTGGACCTGGCTTCCGTTTCGGTCAAGTGAGCTTTGATGCGGCTAAAGCCTGCAGTGGGGTACTTAAAGACCACGGAGAGGTCTTTGATGGCAGCGTCATGATCCTTCCTCTCCGTCATGCGTTTCACCACGTTCTTCTGGAAGTAGCTCTTGATCACTTGCCAGATCTGTCGGGAGGCAGAGAACGAAGGCGAGAGATTGTGAAGTGCATTTTTATTTGTTTTTCCTATCGAAGTGGATTTTTCTTCAGAATTTTTCCAGGAACAACCCTTTTGTTGCCGTGGGTTCTTTTACGTGCGCTAAGTGCATGCTGCACACGGGACCTCGGTTTATCGTCTCATTCGAATGACTAGCGTCCAAACCACCACTCAAGGTCTAGTGGAGGGGGAGAAAATATCGGCGGCTGAGCCGTGATTCGAACCAGCGCGCTCAGATTCTCTCGCTTCCTAAGCGGACGCGTTACCTCTAGGCCATCACTCCACATCTCAAATTTTGCATTTTTTGTGTTTTTGTAAGTTTATGCGAAGGTCAGACATCTGCTCTCTCGCTCTCTCTCTCTCTTTCCTTTTTTTCCCCAAACCAGATGTGGTGTGGCGTGTATGGACCAGCCTGAGCATTGGCACCTTCTTGCTAAAACTGAAATGCTGTGTTCCATGGGTATGTGGTCGACAGCTGTTTGGATTCACCTGTTAGCAACTGGGGTCAACTGCGCCACAGTAACTGGAAGAGGGCTAGGGTTTATTGCAACGTCCAGGATTTCAACCTGAATCCCCTGCTGGAATGCACGTTCCATGCTAAAGCACCGGGTCTGGACGCTAAGGATTCGGATGAGAAGAAATACCCAGGCCCCCCTGTGAAGCATGCACTCAACGCTAGTTAAAAGAACCTGCGGCAACAAGAGTTGTTTCTCAGTGGTTAAATTTCGTCGTAATATCCACTCTAATATACGTGTGCGTGCGTGCGTGCGTGCGTGAGTGCGTGCGTGTGTGTGTGTGTGTGTGTGTGTGTGTCGCGGGCGCGCGCGCGAATAAAATCTGACTGAATGACACAGAACATGAATGACGAGTGCCCGAAGACTGCTAGCTGTCAATCAGCTCTACCCAGGTAGACTGCCTGTTATACAAATGACTTTGCTTGCAGAGCGCTTAGAGTTAGGTATCTGACAGAGGGTATGCACTATAAAAGTATGAAAGATAACGATTATCATACGGGTAGAAAAAGCGAGATCGAAAAAAAACAGAAAAAAACAAACAAACACACACACACAAAAAAACATGGACTGACAACATTGCAAAGTGAAGAAGAACATCTTTAACAGACAATCTGGCTTTGATACATAACAGACCAAAAGTAATCCTGACCGGGTTTCATGACGCCATCTTTGCAGCGCCAAGTTTTGCTTAGAGTTAAGAATGTTCCTAAGAATACGGAATTTACCGTGGAGTTTGTGAGCATTTTTTAACTTAGCGCTGCCAAGATCACTCATGCAATCCATCCCTGGTGAAAAGCTCTTCTGTGTCTCACCCCAATGATATATCACGGAGTTGAGGAATAATAATAACAACAAAAACAAGAAGAAGCAGAAGTAGAAAAAGAACCACGGATCTGATCATCTGAACGGTTCGTTTCCTAACGATGTCTGACCGCGTACCTTGGGGTCCAGATGCTTCTGCAGAGTATTGAGAACCAGCTCTTCCAGACGAAGCACAGGCCAGCCGGACACCGGGTCGAAGGCCTGGTACTCGGGCGTCAGCAGTCCGATTTTGTTGTCATAGATCCTGGATCCGACAGTGTTGTATTAAGTGGAAGCGGAAAAGGATGTGAGGGACAAGGGATGTGGGGGTGAGGGTGAGGTGGTGGGGAGGACATAAGGGCATAGAAAGGATGATGGAGGCAAGAGGATACTTACAAGAGGTGTGCGTGCGTGCTTGCGTGCGTGTGTGTGCTCGTGTGTGTGTGTGTGTGTGTGTGTGTGTGCGCGCGCGCGCGTGTGTGCATGTGTGTGTGTGCGTGTGTTTTTGTGTTCATTGTTCGTGCGAATTGCAAACCACAGTGTCCCCGAAAGATTGGAGAAAGAAGGCGACATGGACAGACAAAGAAAATGAAAGGGTTTAGCTTGATCAATTTAAAAATGCAGTGGTCTGCAAAACACACACACACGCGTGCGCACGCCTCCCCCGGGTTCCCTCTAAATCCTCATGTCCGTTTCTTATCTCTTCCATCCATCCTTCATTCACACACACATACACACGCGCGCGCGCGCGCGCATACACAAATATAAACACACACACACACACGCAATAGACTTTTAAAAAAAAAAGTGATGCACAATCAAGATTGGAGAAAGCCATGTTTGAATGTAATACCAACATTACACACGACGATAACTATTTACTTTTTTTGTTGCTGTTGTTGTTCGTATATATGTACCTCGTGTCTTATAAACCTCACGACAAATTTATTCTATTCTTTTTCTCTTCTATTATATTCTCTCTATGCCACCATCACCACCACTACCTCACCAACAACCTACACCTAATGAGAGTGAGTTTGAGCGTTTCTGATATTGTAGGTTGTATTTTTGATTGTGTACTATTTATGATTATGTACTGTGATGTGTGTGTGTGTGTGTGCGTGCGTGCGCGTGTGCTTTATCTGTTTGTTTGTATCTTGTGTTCAATTTTTCCTTTTTGGTATTTACGTGTGTGTGTATGTGTATGTGTGTTGTGTTTGGCTTTCTGGGGGGAGAGGGAGGATCGGGTGGGGGGGGGAGGTAGGAGGGAGAGGAGGGGGGATGGGGGATTGTGTGTTTTTTGTTTGTTTTTCGTTATTGTTGCTTCTATTTGTAAACGCCTAGGGCTTATTTTCAAGATTAGGTGTAAATGCTCATAATAATAATAATAATAATAATAATAACAATAATAATTATGTCAAGTGTGCAGTCCGACCCACCGCTGCAAAAGCTGCTGCTCCTTGGCTTCCTTGGACACAGGATCCTCCACGCAGTGCAGCTCGTTCCTCAACCGGATCTTCTGTCGCGGCTTCTCACTGTCCTCCTCCTCCTTGTCGAACACGAAGTACTGCCGCACATTGTGGTTCAGCAGTTTCATCAAGGCCTGCTGTTTCTGCGACATTTTGACTCTTTTTTTTTGCTTGGCTTCTTTCTTTTTCTTTTCTTTTTTTCTGCCTGTGTCTGCTGCACCGAGGACTTGGTAAGTGAGAATTTCGCGGGTTGTTGTTGCTGTTATTTTTTTTCTAGTTGTTGGTGGTAGTGGTGTTTTTTGTGTGTTTTTGTTGTTGTTGTTGTTGTTTAATAGGTAGATCTGGATCTAAACTGAGCTATTGAACACTTGAACGTAAGTTTGAGGACTGTGGTACACAATGGTTAGTTTTCCCTGTTTGATCACTTTAAATTGATGGTCTTTGATGTTGCTGTTTTTGTTTCACAGTATGATGTGTCTGTCCTCGTCTTCAGTGGCACAGTCGCTTCGACAGACAGTAGTTTTCCTTCTTTTCTGAGCGACCTTTTCGCGACTGCAGCTTAATTCCCAAGTGAGTTTGGGGGACAGAAAGGAAGAAACGGATGTGCGTCATTGGACCTGGTCAGCGGCTTGTGACGTCATTTTAGGTCGAAGATTTTTTTTTTTTTTTAGCCAGAACGACGTGTATAATTCCAAAATTACATTTATAGAATTAGAATATATCTTTGACTTGCCCACCTGTGCATGCAACATTAGTCTTTAAAAAAATGTTTTTAACCTGTTTCTGTTGTCCATGTTTCTGTGTCTGTGTGTCTTTCTTTCTGTGTGTGTGTGTGTATGTGTGTTTATTTACCCTTATCTTTTCGTATCTATATATAAATCTTATCAATATTGTTATTCATATTATTAACTATATTAACATTATCATTATCATTATGTCATGTATTTATTTATGATTTATCTGATTTCTTTTTTTTCTCATTTTGTATTTATTCATTTACTTGTCAATTATTCTTACAGTTTTGATTTATCAATTCATTGATCTAATTACTTATCTATTCATTTAATTCTGAATGTTATTTTACTTATTTCCTTCTTATTTTCCCTCAAGGCCTAAGCGCGTTGGGTTACGTTGCTGGACAGGCATCTGCTTAGCAGATGTGGTGCAGCGTATATGGATTTGTACGAACGCAGTGACCGCCTCCATGAGTAACTGAACTCTTATTCTTTCACACA
>JAAQRG010008027.1:0-20950 GCA_011634625.1 Babylonia areolata
AAGTATCAGCACTATGAAGAACGTATATGTACAAAGTGTCAGCACTATGAAGAACGTATATGTACAAAGTGTCACCACTATGAAGAACGTATATGTACAAAGTGTCACCACTATGAAGAACGTATATGTACAAAGTGTCACCACTATGAAGAACGTATATGTACAAAGTGTCACCACTATGAAGATATGTACAAAGTGTCACCACTATGAAGAACGTATATGTACAAAGTGTCACCACTATCAAGATATGTACAAAGTGTCACCACTATGAAGAACGTATATGTACAAAGTGTCACCACTATCAAGATATGTACAACGTGTCACCACTATCAAGATATGTACAACGTGTCACCACTATCAAGATATGTACAAAGTGTGAACGTCCAGGCCTTGGGGACAAATTCCGTCACCTCTTTGACAGTCCAGCCTTTGAAGAGACAAGAAAAGATATCTGACAGTCCAGCCTTTGAAGAGACAAGAAAAGATATCTGACAGTCCAGCCTTTGAAGAGACAAGAAAAGATATCTGACAGTCCAGCCTTTGAAGAGACAAGAAAAGATATTTGACAGTCAGCCTTTGAAGAGAAAGAAAAAGATATTTGACAGTCCAGCCTTTGAAGAAACAAGAAAAGATATTTGACAGTCAGCCTTTGAAGAGAAAGAAAAAGATATTTGACAGTCCAGCCTTTGAAGAGACAAGAAAAGATATTTGACAGTCCAGCCTTTGAAGAGACAAGAAAAGATATCTGACAGTCCAGCCTTTGAAGAGACAAGAAAAAGATATCTGACAGTCAGCCTTTGAAGACACAAGAAAAAGATATCTGACAGTCCAGCCTTTGAAGAGACAAGAAAAAGATTTGCCAAAGTTTTACTGGAAAAACCCAAGCCCAGTTTCTGTTGGTTCAGAACTCTGAATAAGAAAACTAAAAAGTGCACATGTTTGCACTTTATTGACATATTGGTTTGTTTTGTCTAGCTGTTTCATTTCGTTTTCTAATAGGCCTCAGCTGCTTGCAGGTGACGGAGCATCAGCATTTGTTTCAGTGCCTCCCATGTCTTCTTCATTGGCCCAAACGCCAAAGGTGCAATAACGTTTTCTCATCGTATCCATTGTTTTTATTGTTGGTCTTTTTTCACGATTTTCCATGAGCACACTGTTTCTGAATCACATGTATTGCTCTAAGTGTTCAGAGTCGTTTGTCTGACTGTCCCAGTTTCACTTCCAGTTTATGCCATCGTTTATGAAGGAAAAGAAGGAAAGAGAAAAAAGGCAAGGGAAATGTTGTATTGCATCTGCATTGCATCACATTGCAGGGCACCATATTGCATTGTATTCTATTGCATTGCATCACATTGCAGGGCACCGTATTGCATTGCATCACATTGCAGGACACTATATTGCATTGTATTCTATTGCATTGCATTACACTGCACTGTGTTGTATTGTCTTACATCGTAATGCCTTGTATTCTTCTGTATTGTGTTGTATTAACTTTTGTCAAAGCAGATTTCTCACTGTGAATCTTGCTCTTCCCAGGGAGTGCCGGTCACACAGCAATGCAGCGCCACCTAGAAGGAGGAGGAGGAGGAGAGGGAGGAGGAGAAGAAGGGGGAGGGGGAGGAGAGGATAGGAAGAAAAAAAGGAATGAATATTCACATCTACACACACCTCCTGAACTTTCTGTTTGAGGCGGTCAAGGTCCAGAGCTTTGGGTATTGTCTGCATCAGTATCATGGACGTCTCCTTCACTGACACAAACAATACAGTTTATGATAATAATGATAACAATAATTATGTTAATACTGATACTGATACTAATGCTATTGATACTAACAATAATAACAACAACAGCAACAATTGTGTGTATCGCTTTCAAACCTCACCTGTCCACGCGATTTACATTTACACGTCAGTTAGACATAAAACACACATACAGACACACACAGACTCAAAGACACACACATGCACACGCACGCCCACCCACACCCCTCCACACACACACGCGCGCGCGTGCGCGCACATATGTACATACCAGCAGCGGGACGCAATTGTTCAGCAGCTTTGCAGACAGGAATTAGGTAGGCTAACATCTGTACTCCGTGTGTGTGTGTGTGTGTGTGTGTGTGTGTGTGTGTGTGTGTGTGTGTGTGTGTGTGTGTCTGTCTGTCTCTGTCCACACACTCAAATGCACACACACTCACTTACAGAGAGAGAGAGAGAGAGAGAGGGGGGGGAGAGAAACACACACACACACACACACACACACACACACACACACACACACACACACACACCAAAGAAAAACAACAACAACAACAACAACAAAAACAATTTTGAAGTCGATGCGGCAGAATTAAACAAGATTCTCTAAAGCTAATATGCAGTACAATGGATCTAACTATAAAAATAAATCAGGACGCAATTATGAAGTCAATGCGGCAGAATTAAATACGATTAACTAAACTAGAAAGAAAAGAGAAAAGAGAAAAGAGAAAGACAATGGGGTGAAAACGACAGGTGGAAAGCGGCGGGTCTGTCCTGATAACAAACACCACAACATGTTCCTTCTTTCAGCCTGAAACTGGTTCATGAACTCGTTTCTAGGGATTAAAAAAATGATGGTGATGTCTTTTATCAATGCGTGTGTGTGTGTGTGTGTGTGTGTGTGTGTGTGTGTGTGTGTGTGTGTGTGTGATGTTGAGTGACATGAATTATGTTTCTTGAGTACAGCAAGTTTGGCACTGACATCGTACATTATAACAGGTTCATGAACTTGGTAGACCTGGCTTTGCTGAACTTTATTCTAACAAGACATAATGAAACAAAGAATATAGCCGCACATATATATATATAAATATATATATATATATATATATATATATATATATATATATATATAATCGATTTTTACTCATTTCAGCAGCTAGACATATAAGCAAAAATAGATCGTGGAGCACATGTGATTATAGAAATATGTATACCAACATAACTCAGCAATACAGCTTCGTCCGTTCACCCAGTTTATCCCCTAAATATGTTCAGGGAATATACTTACCTACAGGAAGAGTTGTGAAGAGAATGATGATGATCATGATTATACTGAAACAAACAGAAATCAAGAACCTGTTTTTTGGGTGGCTTTTGTGTGATCCACTTCTTACTAGTTGTTGATTCAATAATTATTGTTCATCTGATCTGACTGTGCTGATGTGTGAATAATGTCTGTTCACGGTTCTCTTTCACGATTTTGTTACTGTTATATAGGCTATTCTTAACACGTGTGTTTCGATATGTCTAACAGAAGTGTGCTCATTTTAGCATGTCTCCTTACAAGTGGCTCTCAACTTTCTGGTTGTGATGGAACAGTGCAGTACAAATAAAATATCATTACTGTTGTCTGTCCAACCTGTCAGTCATCATTACTGTTGTCTGTCCAACCTGTTAGTCATCATTACTGTTGTCTGTCTGTCTGTCCATCCTTTCAGTCATCATTACTGTTGTCTGTCCATCCTGTCAGTCATCATTACTGTTGTCTGTCCAACCTGTCAGTCATCATTACTGTTGTCTGTCCATCCTTTCAGTCATCATTACTGTTGTCTGTCCATCCTGTCAGTCATTACTGTTGTCTGTCCATCCTGTCAGTCATCATTACTGTTGTCTGTCCAACCTGTCAGTCATCATTACTGTTGTCTGTCCATCCTGTCAGTCATTACTGTTGTCTGTCCAACCTGTCAGTCATCATTACTGTTGTCTGTCCAACCTGTCAGTCATCATTACTGTTGTCTGTCCAACCTGTCAGTCATTACTGTTGTCTGTCCAACCTGTCAGTCATCATTACTGTTGTCTGTCCATCCTGTCAGTCATCATTACTGTTGTCTGTCCAACCTGTCAGTCATCACTACTGTTGTCTGTCCATCCTGTCAGTCATCATTACAGTTGTCTGTCCAATCTGTCAGTCATCATTACTGTTGTCTGTCCATCCTGTCAGTCATCATTACTGTTGTCTGTCCAACCTGTCAGTCATCACTACTGTTGTCTGTCCATCCTGTCAGTCATCATTACAGTTGTCTGTCAATCTGTCAGTCATCATTACTGTTGTCCTGTCCAACTGTTAGTCATCATTACTGTTGTCTTTCCAACCTGTCAGTCATCACTACTGTTGTCCTGTAAATCCTGTCAGTCATCATTACTGTTGTCTGTCTGTCTGTCCAACCTGTCAGTCATCATTACTGTTGTCTGTCTGTCTGTCCAATCTGTCAGTCATCATTACTGTTGTCTGTCCAACCTGTCAGTCATCATTACTGTTGTCTGTCCAACCTGTCAGTCATCATTACTGTTGTCTGTCCATCCTGTCAGTCATCATTACTGTTGTCTGTCCATCCTGTCAGTCATCATTACTGTTGTCTGTCCATCCCCTGTCAGTCATCATTACTGTTGTCTGTCTGTCTGTCAATCTGTCAGTCATCATAACTGTTGTCTGTCCATCCTGTCCCAGTCATCATTACTGTTGTCTCTCTGTCTGTGCAACCTGTCAGTCATCCCATTACTGTCTGTCTGTCCAATCTGTCAGTCATCATAACTGTTGTCTGTCCATCCTGTCAGTCATCATTACTGTTGTCTGTCTGTCTGTCCAACCTGTCAGTCATCATTACTGTTGTCTGTCCAACCTGTCAGTCATCATTACTGTTGTCTGTCTGTCTGTCCAACCTGTCAGTCATCATAACTGTTGTCTGTCCATCCTGTCAGTCATCATTACTGTTGTCTGTCCAACCTGTCAGTCATCATTACTGTTGTCTGTCTGTCTGTCCATCCTGTCAGTCATCATTACTGTTGTCTGTCCAACCTGTCAGTCATCATTACTGTTGTCTGTCCAACCTGTCAGTCATCATTACTGTTGTCTGTCCAATCTGTCAGTCATCATTACTGTTGTCTGTCCATCCTGTCAGTCATCATTACTGTTGTCTGTCTGTCTGTGCAACCTGTCAGTCATCATTACTGTTGTCTGTCCAACCTGTCAGTCATCATTACTGTTGTCTGTCCATCCTGTCAGTCATCATTACTGTTGTCTGTCTGTCTGTGCAACCTGTCAGTCATCATTACTGTTGTCTGTCCAACCTGTCAGTCATCATTACTGTTGTCTGTCCATCCTGTCAGTCATCATTACTGTTGTCTGTCCATCCTGTCAGTCATTACTGTTGTCTGTCCATCCTGTCAGTCATCATTACTGTTGTCTGTCCAATCTGTCAGTCATCATTACTGTTGTCTGTCCATCCTGTCAGTCATCATTACTGTTGTCTGTCTGTCTGTCCATCCTGTCAGTCATCATTACTGTTGTCTGTCCAACCTGTCTGTCATCATTACTGTTGTCTGTCCATCCTGTCAGTCATTACTGTTGTCTGTCCATCCTGTCAGTCATCATTACTGTTGTCTGTCCATCCTGTCAGTCATCATTACTGTTGTCTGTCTGTCTGTCCAACCTGTCTGTCAGGACAATAGAGTCACCACGAAAACCAGCACTTTTCCCTTTTTATTAGTTTTTCTCCTTTTTTTAATGGATCGACACCAGGCGGATAAATGGATGAATGAATGAAAGTAAAAGAAACAGAAAAAAGGAATGACTGAATAAATGAATGAATGAATAAAAGTATGAACAAAAAAATGAACAAATGAATGAATGACTGAACGAACGAACGAATGAATCTTGAGTCAACCTACTTATACTATATTCACCACGCTACCTAGCGTCTGTTCTACACATCCCACACACCTGACGAAGCCGGGTACAAGTGGTGGACACAGTATCCTCTAAACTGTCCAGCCACTGACCTCAGACTGGGGTCAATGCAGTACACACACACCCCACCCCCTGACAAAGACGGGTACACCAGCTGGACACTGAACTGACCATTCAATCACCTCAGAGATGGCTGCATGTACTGCACACCCCCACACCCCACGCCCTGACAAAGCCGGGTACACCAGGTGGACACTGAACTGACCATTCAATCACCTCAGAGATGGCTGCATGTACTGCACACCCCCACACCCCACCCCCTGACAAAGACGGGTACACCAGCTGGACACTGAACTGACCATTCAATCACCTCAGAGATGGCTGAATGTACTGCACACCCCCACACCCCACCCCCTGACAAAGCCGGGTACACCAGGTGGACACTGAACTGACCATTCAATCACCTCAGAGATGGCTGCATGTACTGCACACCCCCACACCCCACCCCCAGACAAAGCCGGGTACACCAGGTGGACACTAGACTGACCATTCAATCACCTCAGAAATGGCTGCATGTACCACCTTCCCGCACCTGACAAAGCCGGGTACACCAGGTGGACACTGAACTGACCATTCAATCCTCAGAGATGGCTGCATGTACTGCACACCCCCACCCCCCACCCCCTGACAAAGCCGGGTACACCAGCTGGACACTGAACTGACCATTCAATCACCTCAGAGATGGCTGCATGTACTGCACACCCCCACGCGCCACCCTCGACAAAGCCGGGTACACCAGGTGGACACTGAACTGACCATTCAATCACCTCAGAGATGGCTGCATGTACTGCACACCCCCACACCCCACCCCCTGACAAAGCCGGGTACACCAGGTGGACACTGAACTGACCATTCAATCACCTCAGAGATGGCTGCATGTACTGCACACCCCCACACCCCACCCCCTGACAAAGCCGGGTACACCAGGTGGACACAGAACTGACCATTCAATCACCTCAGAGATGGCTGCATGTACTGCACACCCCCACGTCCCACCCTCGACAAAGCCGGGTACACCAGCTGGACAATGTGAACTGACCAAGCACTGACCTCAGAGAGGGGTCAACGTAGTGCCGCCACTGTCCCTCTGCCTTCCAGACCACGAGGGAGCTGACGATGACCAGCACTGACCCCAGGGCGTCCCCCAGCACGTGCAGAAAGATGCCCATCGTGTTCATCTGGGCCGAGGAGCCTGGCACACACAGACCGGTCCATCAACACCAGTCCAGCGTTGGGGGAAGTTTCTGTGGTGACTTTTGAACACACTGATGTGGTCCAGGTTTTTCTGAGTGGTGAGTTAAATTTCTTAAATAATAAAATCCTTTGAAATTATATCAAATGCCTGTGAATAATCTCTACTCACCAATAAGCCAGGTTTGTTTTCTACATTTAGCTGTTCAAGAACATCATCAATGAGTCTTTGTAATGTGGAAACTCGCCGACCTTTGATATAACCCACTTGATCAGTACTAACTGAATCATGAATTACTTGACTCAAGCGAATGGCCAAAGTCTTAGCTAAAAGTTTATAACCACTGTTTGTCAGTGAAATGGGTCGCAAGTCGTTTTTAATTGTTTCTTGGCAGTTCTTTACCTTTGTGTACCAATGTAATTACTGCCTTTCTTTCCTTTCTGGTGTGGTCCGGGTTCTGAGTGGTGACTGTTTAAAACACTGATGTGGTCCAGGTTCTGAGTGGTGACTGTTTAACACACTGATGTGGTCCAGGTTCTGAGTGGTGACTGTTTAACACACTGATGTGGTCCAGGTTCTGAGTGGTGACTGTTTAACACACTGATATGATGTGGTCCAGGTTCTGAGTGGTGACTGTTTAACACACTGATATGATGTGGTCCAGGTTCTGAGTGGTGACTGTTTAACACACTGATATGATGTCGTCCAGGTTCTGAGTGGTGACTGTTTAACACACTGATATGATGTCGTCCAGGTTCACGAGTGGTGACTGTTTAACACATGATATGATGTCGTCAGGTTCTGGTGGTGACTGTTTAACGCACACTGATGTGGTCCAGGTTCTGAGTGGTGACTGTTTAACACACTGATATGATGTCTCGTCCAGGTTCTGAGTGGTGACTGTTTAACACTGATATGATGTCGTCCAGGTTCGCAATTGGTGACTGTTTAACACACTGATATGATGTCGTCAGGTTCTGGTGGTGACTGTTTAACACACTGATGTGGTCCAGGTTCTGGTGGTGACTGTTTAACACACTGATGTGGTCCAGGTTCTGAGTGGTGACTGTTTAACACACTGATGTGGTCCAGGTTCTGAGTGGTGACTGTTTAACACACTGATGTGGTCCAGGTTCTGAGTGGTGACTGTTTAACACACTGATGAGGTCCAGGTTCTGAGTGGTGACTGTTTAACACACTGATGTGGTCTAGGTTCTGAGTGGTGACTGTTTAACACACTGATGTGGTCCAGGTTCTGTGACTTTTTAACACACTGATGTGGTCCAGGTTGTCAGTGGTGACTGTTTAACACACTGATGTGGTCCAGGTTCTCAGTGGTGACTGTTTAACACACTGATGTGGTCCAGGTTCTCAGTGGTGACTTTTTAACAGACTGATGTGGTCCGGGTTCTCAGGGGTGAGTGTTTAACACACTGATGTGGTTCAGGTTCTCAGTGGTGACTGTTTAACACACTGATATGATGTGGTCCAGCTTCTGAGTGGTGACTGTTTAACACACTGATGTGGTCCGGGTTCTCAGTGGTGACTGTTTAACACACTGATGTGGTCCAGGTTCTGAGTGGTGACTGTTTAACACACTGATGTGGTCCAGGTTATGAGTGGTGACTGTTTAACACACTGATGTGGTCCAGGTTCTGAGTGGTGACTGTTTAACACACTGATGTGGTCCAGATTCTGAGTGGTGACTGTTTAACACACTGATGTGGTCCAGGTTCTGAGTGGTGACTGTTTAACACACTGATGTGGTCCAGGTTATGAGTGGTGACTGTTTAACACACTGATGTGGTCCAGGTTCTGAGTGGTGACTGTTTAACACACTGATGTGGTCCAGATTCTGAGTGGTGACTGTTTAACACACTGATGTGGTCCAGGTTCTGAGTGGTGACTGTTTAACACACTGATGTGGTCCAGGTTCTGAGTTGTGACTGTTTAACACACTCATGTGGTCCAGGTTCTGAGTGGTGACTGTTTAACACACTGATATGATGTGGTCCAGGTTCTGAGTGGTGACTTTTTAACACACTGATGTGGTCCAGGTTCTGAGTGGTGACTGTTTAACACACTGATGTGATGTGGTCCAGGTTCTGAGTGGTGACTGTTTAACACACTGATGTGGTCCAGGTTCTGAGTGGTGACTGTTTAACACACTGATGTGGTCCAGGTTCTCAGTGGTGAGTGTTTAACACACTGATGTGGTCCAGGTTCTGAGTGGTGACTGTTTAAAACACTGATGTGGTCCAGGTTCTCAGTTGTGACTGTTTACCACACTAATGTGGTCCAGGTTCTGAGTGGTGACTGTTTAACACACTGATGTGGTCCAGGTTCTGAGTGGTGACTGTTTAACACACTGATGTGGTCCAGGTTCTCAGTGGTGACTGTTTAACACACTGATGTGGTCAGGTTCTGGTGGTGACTGTTTAACATGATGTGGTCCAGGTTCTGAGTGGTGACTGTTTAACACACTGATATGATGTGGTCCAGGTTCTGGTGGTGACTGTTTAACACTGATATGATGTCGTCCAGGTCTGAGTGGTGACTGTTTAACACACTGATGTGGTCCAAGGTTGAGTGGTGACTGTTTAACACACTGGTGTGACGTGGTCCTGGTTCTGAGTGGTGACTTTTTAACACACTGATGTGGTCCAGGTTCTCAGTGGTGACTTTTTAACACACTGATGTGGTTCAGGTTCTGAGTGGTGATTGTTTAACACTGATGTGGTCCAGGTTTTGAGTGGTGACTTTTAAACACACTGATGTGGTCCAGGTTCTGAGTGGTGACTGTTTAACACACTGATGTGATCCAGGTTCTGAGTGGTGACTGTTTAACACACTGATGTGGTCCAGGTTCTCAGTGGTGACTTTTTAACACACTGATGTGGTCCAGGTTCTGAGTGGTGACTGTTTAAAACACTGATGTGGTCCAGGTTCTCAGTGGTGACTGTTTAACACACTGATGTGGTCCAGGTTCTCAGTGGTGAGTGTCTAACACACTGATGTGGTTCAGGTTCTGAGTGGTGACTGTTTACCACACTGATGTGGTCCAGGTTCTGAGTGGTGACTATTTAACACACTGATGTGGTCCAGGTTCTGAGTGGTGACTGTTTAACACACTGATATGATGTGGTCCAGGTTCTGAGTGGTGACTGTTTAACACACTGATGTAGTCCAGGTTCTGAGTGGTGACTGTTTAACACACTGATGTGGTCCAGGTTCTGAGTGGTGACTATTTAACACACTGATGTGGTCCAGGTTCTGAGTGGTGACTGTTTAACACACTGATATGATGTGGTCCAGGTTCTGAGTGGTGACTGTTTAACACACTGATATGATGTGGTGGGTTCTGGTGGTGACTGTTTAACACACTGAGTGTGGTCAGGTTCTAGTGGTGACTGTTGCCACACTGATGTGGTCAGGTTCTGAGTGGTGACTTTTTAACACACTGATGTGGTCCAGGTTCTGAGTGGTGACTTTTTAACTACACTGATGTAGTCGAGGTTCTGGTGGTGGCTGTTTAACACACAGATGTGGTCCAGGTTCTAGTGGTGACTGTTTACCACACTGATGGTGGTCAGGTTCTGAGTGGTGACTGTTTAACACACTGGTGTGGTCCGGGTTCTGAGTGGTGACTGTTTAAAACACTGATGTGGTCCAGGTTCTGAGTGGTGACTGTTTAACACACTGATGTGGTCCAGGTTCTGAGTGGTGACTGTTTAACACACTGATGTGGTCCAGGTTCTGAGTGGTGACTGTTTAACACACTGATATGATGTGGTCCAGGTTCTGAGTGGTGACTGTTTAACACACTGATATGATGTGGTCCAGGTTCTGAGTGGTGACTGTTTAACACACTGATGTGGTCCAGGTTCTGAGTGGTGACTGTTTAACACACTGATGTGGTCCAGGTTCTGAGTGGTGACTTTTTAACACACTGATGTGGTCCAGGTTCTGAGTGGTGACTTTTTAACACACTGATGTAGTCCAGGTTCTGAGTGGTGACTGTTTAACACACTGATGAGGTCCAGGTTCTGAGTGGTGACTGTTTAACACACTGATGTGGTCCAGGTTCTGAGTGGTGACTGTTTAACACACTGATGTGGTCCAGTTTTTTTGAGTGGTGACTTTTTAACACACTGATGTGGTCCGGGTTTTGAGTGGTGACTTTTTTTTAAACACACTGACGTGGTCCGGGTTTTGAGTGGTGACTTTTTAACACACTGATGTGGTCCAGGTTCTGAGTGGTGACTTTTTAACACACTGATGTGGTCCAGGTTCTGAGTGGTGACTTTTTTTTAACACACTGATGTGGTCCGGGTTTTGAGTGGTGACTGTTTAACACACTGATGTGGTCCAGGTTCTCAGTGGTGACTTTTTAACACACTGATGTGGTCCAGGTTCTGAGTGGTGACTGTTTAACACACTGATGTGGTCCGGGTTTTGAGTGGTGACTGTTTAACACACTGATGAGGTCCAGGTTCTGAGTGGTGACTTTTTAACACACTGATGTAGTCCAAGTTCTGAGTGGTGACTGTTTAACACACTCATGTGGTCCAGGTTCTGAGTGGTGACTGTTTAACACACTGATGTGGTCCAGGTTCTGAGTGGTGACTTTTTAACACACTGATGTGGTCCAGGTTCTGAGTGGTGACTTTTTAACAAACTGATGTGGTCCAGGTTCTGAGTGGTGACTGTTTAACAAACTGATGTGGTCCAGGTTCTCAGTGGTGACTTTTTAACACACTGATGTGGTCCAGGTTCTGAGTGGTGACTGTTTAACACACTGATGTGGTCCAGGTTCTGAGTGGTGACTTTTTAACACACTGATGTGGTCCAGGTTCTGAGTGGTGACTTTTTTTTAACACACTGATGTGGTCCGGGTTTTGAGTGGTGACTGTTTAACACACTGATGTGGTCCAGGTTCTCAGTGGTGACTTTTTAACACACTGATGTGGTCCAGGTTCTGAGTGGTGACTGTTTAACACACTGATGTTGTCCGGGTTTTGAGTGGTGACTGTTTAACACACTGATGTGGTCCAGGTTCTGAGTGGTGACTTTTTAACACACTGATGTAGTCCAGGTTCTGAGTGGTGACTGTTTAACACACTGATGTGGTCCATGTTCTGAGTGGTGACTTTTTAACACACTGATGTGGTCCAGGTTCTGAGTGGTGACTTTTTAACACACTGATGTGGTCCAGGTTCTGAGTGGTGACTTTTTAACATACTGATGTGGTCCAGGTTCTGAGTGGGGACTGTTTAACACACTGATGTGGTCCAGGTTCTGAGTGGTGACTGTTTAACACACTGATGTGGTCCAGGTTCTGAGTGGTGACTGTTTAACACACTGATGTGGTCCAGGTTCTGAGTGGTGACTGTTTAACACACTCATGTGGTCCAGGTTCTGAGTGGTGACTTTTTAACACACTGATGTGGTCCAGGTTCTGAGTGGTGACTTTTTAACACACTGATGTGGTCCATGTTCTGAGTGGTGACTGTTTAACACACTGATGTGGTCCATGTTCTGAGTGGTGACTGTTTAACACACTGATGTGGTCCAGGTTCTGAGTGGTGACTTTTTAACACACTGATGTGGTCCAGGTTCTGAGTGGTGACTGTTTAACACACTGATGTGGTCCATGTTCTGAGTGGTGACTGTTTAACACACTGATGTGGTCCAGGTTCTGAGTGGTGACTTTTAAACACACTGATGTGGTCCAGGTTCTGAGTGGTGACTTTTAAACACACTGATGTGGTCCAGGTTCTGAGTGGTGACTTTTAAACACACTGATGTGGTCCAGGTTCTCAGTGGTGACTGTTTAACACACTGATGTGGTCCAGGTTCTAGACTCGTTGGTTTGCTTGGTCGTTGATTTGATTTACAGGGCTTAAAATCTATAGCTGTGTAAACTGAAGGAGCTATAACACTAATAAAGACATTGACTTTTTTACCCATTTTTGTGGTCCAGGTTCTGGATTCGTTCTTTTGGTTTGATGTACAGGACATATCATGGTAATCCCAAAGATCTGCTAATAAATGCAATGGCTTAACTACTCTTGCTTAGTGGGTATACTAATGAATAATGAGTCGAGGCCAGTGATACATGCGCGATCTTAGAAGCGCCAAATTTGCTTGCAGTAAAGAATTTTCAACGCAAATTGCAGAGGCGGCGAAAGTCTTGACGCTAAGGGCTGAGATCGTTTGATGAAAGTAGGCGACCAAGCTCAGCACGGGAAACACGAGGACCTCGTTAATTCTACAGTCCTCAACACCCAGCCTTCTGTTCCAGTGCTGAGCATTCCTGCTTCACACAACCGTTCTTCCGCAAAAGTTTGATGTCGATGAGCCATTGTTCTAGTCCCAGAAAAATATTTCATTCATGGCTTTTTCTTTTAACACAAAAGATGATGAATCAAATAATTATTTTTCACAATTGCAGTTTACTTCATGGTTACCTACCAAGACCACCAAAACTCTGACGGCGGCGGAGTTCATTCTCTAAATGAAAGACCCCCATTTGAAATTACAGAAAAAAAAGAAAGAGAAAATGGCAATTAAAACATACAAAACAAAAACAAATACAGAAGAACACTTCTTATTAAAAAAAATAAATAAAAATTTTTTAAAAAAACCCAAGCACCTAAACAATGCCAGCTTATGAGAAAGACTTGCTTTGAAAAAATATTTATACACGTCCAGAGGTAAATTATATGCACACACACACACACACACACACACACACACACACACACACATATATATATATATATATATATAGAGAAGAGAGAGAGAGAGAGAGAGAGAGAGAGAAGAAGAAGAAGAAGAAGAAGAAAGAAAAATACATCCCAGTCAATATATATACATATATATATATATATATATATATATATATATATATATATATATATATATATATGTGTGTGTGTGTGTGTGTGTGTGTGTGTGCATATATATATATATATATATATATATATATATAGATAGATAGATAGATAGATGTGTGTGTGTGTGTGTGTGTGTGTGTGTGTGTGTGTGTGTGTGTAAGCATAACGTATCAACAAGGACAGGACAGGACAGACATGTTCTGAGGGCAGTGCTGTAAGCATAACGTATCAACAAGGACAGGACAGGACAGACATGTCCTGAGGGCAGTGCTGTAAGCATAACGTATCAACAAGGACAGGACAGGACAGGACAGGACAGACATGTCCTGAGGGCAGTGCTGTAAGCATAACGTATCAACAACGACAGGACAGGACAGGACAGGACAGGACAGACATGTTCTGAGGGCAGTGTTGTAAGCATAACGTATCAACAAGGACAGGACAGGACAGACATGTCCTGAGGGCAGTGCTGTAAGCATAACGTATCAACAAGGACAGGACAGGACAGACATGTCCTGAGGGCAGTGCTGTAAGCATAACGTATCAACAAGGACAGACAGGACAGGACAGGACAGGACAGACATGTCCTGAGGGCAGTGTTGTAAGCATAACGTATCAACAAGGACAGGACAGGACAGGACAGACATGTCCTGAGGGCAGTGTTGTGAGCATAACGTATCAGCAAGGACAGGACAGGACAGGACAGGACAGGACATGGTTTGAGGGCAGTGTTGTAAGCATAACGTATCAGCAAGGACAGGACCAGACAGGACAGACATGTCCTGAGGGCAGTGTTGTAAGCATAACGTATCAACAAGGACAGGACAGGACAGGACAGACGTGGTCTGGGGGCAGGGCTGTGGTCCAGCTGAAGGACAGTAGCTGTCGTGCTGGACACGGTGCAGCTCCCTGTGTCCCTGGCCGTCGTCACGGTCTGCATCTCCCGGTCCTCCCCTCCTCCACCCCCCTCCCCCTCACACAGCGGCCTGGCCTGGCTCCCTGCCCGGCCTGTTGGGGCTGCACGCGTCAAGGGTTACAGGGTCAGAGGTCACATGACCGGCCATCGGGCAATGAAGTCATATGTTGTGTGTGTAGGGCTGGTCATTGTATGGAGGCGAGGCCCAATCGTCTCCTTCTGCCGTTTTAGTGTACTTTCCCCACCTGATGTCGGCTACCTTTCACACACACCTCTCCCTCCTACCCCCAACACATGTCAGCCACATTGCACACGTACACACACAAAATCGCTCACATACACATACACACGCGCACGCTTACACACACACGATACACACACGCACACACACGCAAACACACACACACACACACTATACATATACAAATAAAAAAAATATCCATAGACATACATATGTGCGCACACACGCTGTTGATTAGTATTGTTCATCCCTTCCCCCTCACACTCTTCACCTCCCTTGACACAGGTTCTAGTTTTGTAGCTGGTGTTTTGGCTGTCGTTCTCTTTTTGTTTGTTGCTTTTTGTTGGTTTTATTTTTTAATTTTGTGTGTGTGTGTGTGTTTTTGTTGGGTTTTTTTTTGTTTTGTTTTGTTTTTGTTGTTGGTTTTGTTGTTGTTGTTTTCTCTTTTTTTGTTTTGTTTTGTTTGTTTGTTTGCTTGTTTTAGTGACTGAAAGCACGAGACGAGGCAAATGAACGCCCCCCCCCCCCTCCCCTCAGCCCCCCATCACCCTGTCACCACCACCAGCACGGACTCACCGCGCGATGCCGGTTGGGCGTGTGTGTGGAAGAGGAGCAGTCCTGTCAGGTTGACCACCAGCCCCGCACCCCCAACAGCCAGCAGCAGCAGAGGCCGCGCCACCTCCTCCACCAGCATCATCCGCTTCAGGGACTTGACCAGCACGGTGAAGCACAGCGCCAGCAGGAACACGGCGTTCACCAGCGTTCCCACTATCTCCACCCGCACCCATCCGAACGTGTTCTTGGTGGACGTCCGTTTGGCCACCTGTGGAGAGGGAGGTGGGAGGGTCGGGGTGGTACGTGCACAGTGCAAGGAGTGGGGGGAGGGGGGAGGGGAGAGGTAGGACAGAAAAAAAAGATCAGAGGACAACATTCAAGGGTGGACAGGCTTGAGACTGAGCGAGGCCTGAAGAGAGAGACACACAGAGAGAGACAGAGACAGAAACAGAGACAGAGACGAAGAACACTGTGAATTAGTTAGAACTGGTTACCAGGTCATCACTGACGGGGGATGACTTCAAAGACAAGCCCGCCTTCCTGGAAAGTTCGGACATGCCGGCATCAGCATGTTTCGGACATTCCCAGACCTGCTTCAGCATAGGGACTGGTGCAACACATAACCACACGTGCTCCACAGCTGGTCTGAGTGACGGCAGACACACGGAACGACAGACAGCCGAACAGGGAGTGGGGTGAGGGAAGGAGAGGGAGGGTGGCGCGGTGTCGGCGCGACCTCAAAGACCGGACTTGGGGGATGGACGGAGCAGCAGGGAGATAAGAAGAGGGGAGGAGGGGGTGGGGGGATGAAGGGATGGGGTGGGAATAGGCACAGGATGACAGTGGTGTGACTGACATGCAGCTTGCACACTGTAACAAAACAGTCATCTCTTGCGGAGTTTGGCCCTGCCGTTTTCAGCCACCATGCCCACTCAGGCAATGCAGAATGACGAACCCTCAAAGTGTGGACTGGACATGGCTCGCTTTGGTTGTGGTCAAACTCCTGAGGCTCTTTGGGGAGTGCTGGCAACTTTGTTTTGCCCTCTTGTGTTGTTGACGCTAAGATTTTTGGACTGAAGCTCTATTGGATATTAGGTTCTATATAAATTACAAGTTAGTGACAGTTGTACAGTTCAGTTTCTCAAAAAGGCGTCACTGCTTTCAGGCAAATCCATACATGCTGCACCATATCTGCTGAGCAGATGCATGACCAGCAGCGTAACCCAACGCTTGGTCAGGCCTTGGCGTGGGGGTGTGGGGGGGCGAGGGGGGGAGTGTAAATAAATAAAAATAACAAATTAAATGAAGTATAAAATATTAATTAAAAATATTTATTTAAAAAAAACACACGAATAGACAAATGAATCAATAATAGTCGTAGTCGTAGCAGATGTTGTAGTAGTAGTCGTAGTAGTTGTTGTAGTCGTAGTCGTAGTAGTTGTAGTCGTAGAAGGGGGACTGAGAAGGAGGAGGAGAGTCCATACGTATCTTGCATACACGCATGAGTCTGACGATCTTGTGTTTCATGGACATGTTGCTGTCCTTCCATGAAGATTTCAGTCTGGACAAAGCTGGTGTTTGCTACCCTTGAGAGGATTTCCGGTTTGGGTCATCCAGTGATGATACCTCGTGTCTTGGACAGGTCACATCTGGCGGGTTCATTTTCATTTGACGTTTTCACCTTCTTTACATAGGGCTTTATTTCCAGCTGGCTGAAAAGACTTCAAGAAGGTAAACGTCAGTCAGTGACAGCAGCAACAGCATACTTATTAGAGTCTGTTAACCTATTTTTGTGAGCACATTTTGGAGTTCTTGGTTGAATTTTCTTTCTTTCTTTCTGGGCTCAAGGCCTAAGCGCGTCGGGTTACGTTGCTGGTCAGACATCTGCTTAGCAGATGTGATGTAGCGTATACGGATTTGTCCGGACGTAGTGACGCCTCTTTGAATAACTGAAGTTAACTTTCTCTCCCTCTATTTATTTTAAAATTATTTTTTACACACACGTGATCATGCTTCCTCGTGTGAGTACGTCCATTGACTTCCTGAATTTCTGAAGAAAACCATCATTAAAAAAAAAAGAAAAAAAAGAAGAAACAGACCAATAAATATAGATAGATTAATTTTTTTAATCAGTAAAAAAATTAATTAAGTTAGAATAAATAAATAAATGAATGAATAAGTAATAAATAAATGAACAAACAAACATACAAACAAACAAATAAATAAACAGATAAATGAAATCAGAATAGAATAGATAAATAAATGAATAAATAAATAAATACACAAACTAACCAACAAATAAACCAAACCAAACCAAACAATCAAATAAACAATCAAACAATCAAAGCCAAGCCCAAATGAGACACCCACTTTGACAGAGGCCAGAGCCACAGTGACGGCGATGGCGTCAGACAGGACGTGGAAGGACTCGGTGACCACCGTCAGGGAGTTGGACCAGTAGCCCGTGCCCACCGCCAGCAGGAAGAAGGCCAGAGTCAGCAGCAGCATCAGCAGCAGGCGGCATGTCTTCCCCGAGTAGCGCCTCATCTCGCTTCGCTCTGTCTGTCTTGCCAAGACTGAACACTGCACACTGGCCTGTGGTGTTGGTGCTGACTGAACACTGCAAACTGGCCTGTGGTGTTGGTGCTGACTGAACACTGCACACTGGCCTGTGGTGTTGGTGGTGACTGAACACTGCACACTGGCCTGTGGTGTTGCTTAATTGAACACTGCAAACTGGCCTGTGGTGTTGGTGCTGACTGAACACTGCAAACTGGCCTGTGGTGTTGGTGCTGACTGAACACTGCACACTGGCCTGTGGTGTTGGTGGTGACTGAACACTGCACACTGGCCTGTGGTGTTGGTGGTGACTGAACACTGCAAACTGGCCTGTGGTGTTGGTGCTGACTGAACACTGCACACTGGCCTGTGGTGTTGGTGGTGACTGAACACTGCACACTGGCCTGTGACGTTGGTGGTGACTGAACACTGCACACTGGCCTGTGGTGTTGGTGGTGACTGAACACTGCACACTGGCCTGTGGTGTTGGTGCTGACTGACTGAACACTGCACACTGGCCTGTGGTGTTGGTGCTGACTGACTGAACACTGCACACTGGCCTGTGGTGTTGGTGGTGACTGAACACTGCAAACTGTGACGTTGTGGTAACTGAACACTGCACACTGGCCTGTGACGTTGGTGCTGACTGACTGAACACTGCAAACTGGCCTGTGGTGTTGGTGGTGACTTAACACTGCAATCTGGCCTGTGGTGTTGGTGCTGACTGACTGAACACTGCACACTGGCCTGTGGTGTTGGTGCTGACTGAACACTGCAAACTGGCCTGTGGTGTTGGTGCTGACTGAACACTGCAAACTGGCCTGTGGTGTTGGTGCTGACTGACTGAACACTGCACACTGGCCTGTGGTGTTGGTGCTGACTGAACACTGCACACTGGCCTGTGGTGTTGGTGCTGACTGACTGAACACTGCAAACTGGCCTGTGGTGTTGGTGCTGACTGAAGGGTGTATTATCAGTACTGTCCGTGTTGTCGTGCTCTCTGACACGGATTGAAAACAACAGGCAGGACTGAAAAAGACACAGACACAGCGCTCTGAAACGGTTCTTATCTTATCTGTGGTTAAAAATGTATTGTCTACCTGTTATCTCTTGAAAACACACACACACACACACACACACACACACACACACACACACACACACAGATTGTTCTGTTGTCCCTTAGCTGACCCCCCACTCCCCCTTCACCATGCCCCCCACCCCCTTCACCACCACCCCCCTTCACCATGCGATGCTACAACACACACTGCGAGCTTCGAAAAGCAAAAGGCGGTGACTGGTACTGGCATGTGTTTCGAAAGCTGACAATGATTGCCACTGCCGCTGAATCAGCATGTCTTCTACACGTGACCTCACATGCGCTTCGTCAATTGTCCACGCACTGTGCAGAGCCCACTATCGGCATGTCAGTCAACGCCATGACGATGCAACAACACGCAAAGCGACTACATGCATGAATGGACGAGAAGGTCATCGCTCACCTGTCGCTTTCCTCGTGGCTGTTACTGGTCACAGTCCTCAGTTAACAGTCCTTGCACCTTTCCACTGACAAAGAATGCTGACAGCGGCTCGCCCTCCATTTTTGTATCTGCCCTGGACTATTGAAGTAATATGTCCACCACTGTCCGCGAGTTGACCTTTCACTGGTCTGATACATAACATGTGATAACGGTAGTGCTCGTTCCGCACAATCTGTTGTCGCGAGATGGATCACATTTTTTGACCTTTTGATCTTTTTCCTATTTCGTGTGCCTGTGTGTGGATGGATTTGTACAATGTATAAACTTCGAGCGCCTGATGTGTTTGTGTGCTTGAGTTGCATAGTGTATTTTCTTGCCTTTTCACTGACGTGCTGGGTTTTCTTTATTATTAAGCTGTACTCAGGGCAGCAGCAGCTGAAATTTGAAAACTGGTTTTTGGAAGGCAGACACACCAGAGGCCTCTCAAAAGTCAGTAACATCCAGGTGGTTGTTCTGTGTGTGGCAATTTGTCTTGCCCAGTTTTGTGTAACACCTGTGTGTGTTGAAGTCAGGTTTCCTGACCCTACAGCCCATTTATTCCCTTTCGCCCCACCAAATTGTTTCCCTTTTCCCTGTCCAACCACGCCCCTTTAACCCTCCCCCAACAACGCTCTATCATCCATCTTCTCATCATCGTTCTTCGTCACAGTCATCGTCGTTTATCATCTTGTATGGAACCTCATCACTCCAGCTCTACTGCCAGCCCCTTCAACAGTGCCGCTCTCCGTGTGCGGTCAGGGGTAGGTGGGAGAGGTCAGGGGTAGGTGGAAGAGGTCAGGGGTAGGTGGAAGAGGTCAGGGGTAGGTGGAAGAGGTCAGGGGTAGGTGGGAGAGGTCAGGGGTAGGTGGGAGAGGTCAAGATTTGTTTGTCCCCTTTTTGAGAGCAGAAAGGACATCCGTCATCGACTTTCATCATGTCATCACTCGGGATCCAAGTTGTGTGTGTGTGTGTGTGTGTGTGTGTGTGTGTGTGTGTGCTTTGATTGCATGAGTGTTGTATGCCATAGTTTGTAACAGTATATTTTTGTTTGGGTGTTTTCTTTATTTGTCATTTGTTCGTATTTGCAATTTTTTGTTGGAATAAAACTTTATTCAACTTTCTAAGTTCCTGATTCCTTCTGTTTGAGAAGGTAGGTCCCGTCCCAGGAGGATCGGGGCGCCAAGATCTCCATGACCTGTGGTCCGCCCACCTCCAGCCGTCCTGTCCAACAGAGACACACACACACACAGAGAGAGAGAGAGAGAGAGAGAGAG
>JAAQRG010008031.1:0-7500 GCA_011634625.1 Babylonia areolata
GTGGTCTCCACTCTGGGACAGACGCTCACTCAGTGTGGCTCCGCGACCAAGCCATTCATTGTCGTCAGTCGGGGGCTTAGTAGGTGGTGTCCAAAGTACGTTAAATCAGAACAGGCACTACCGAAGTGACAGCAGCAGTGCAGGATCTCCTCTGGTGTGTGGCCTCCTGGAGACCTAGCATCGATTGTTCCCTGCGGACTGCCGACACTGGGACTGTGACAGACCGTGTAACGGGGTACTAGGAATGAGCGGCGTGGGAGTTATGCCGCTGAAACGGTGCGAAAAAAGAAGCCTACTTAGATGAAGACGTTGTAGATGTTTCGTTGGTGTTGACAATTTTTTTACGCAGAACACAGAGGCTGAAAATCTGTTCTGTGACATTTATCCCACTGCGGAACCCAGCTTGTTCTTCTGCAATGACTTCTTCTACGCTGTTCTGGACTGTTTTAGCATCATTTTGCTTGCAAGGCTGATCAGACTGATGGTCCTGTAATTTTATCTATCTCTCCCCCGCCCCCATCTGTGTGTGTGTGTGTGTGTGTGTGTGTGTGTGCTATTGTAACGGATGTAGATTTGATCGACAGATTGGAAGAATACGCCATGCTAAAATCTTAATCCTTGAACAAAGAACGTTCTGAGTTCCTCATTCATGTCTCTTTCTCTTTTCCTCTTTCACTTCATTAGAAATTTGATATCCGTTTTTTCTCTTGTTTCGAATATGCGAAATATTTGAAATGTGTCAGTGTTCATTGATGCTTTAATAACATTCAAGAAGATTGGTTACCCCGCCGCAACGAAAGATGACTGACGAGTAAAGTGTGCCATTTAAAGGGATGAAGAAGAGACGTTCTCTAAGAAATATGTGTTTGTAATTATCTTTTTGAATGCAGTTTGCTGTTTATGTATTTGATGTCGTGTTTAGTAAATCTAGCTGTGACCTTTCGAAATTCCGTTGGGAAAATGACAGATCTACGTTGACATTTCTTCTTTGAATTCAGCATACAGACCGACAATAAATTGAAGTTTGCACAAGGTTTTTTTTTTTCAATGCCTTAAATAATGAACCAAAATATGTCAGACAGTGTAGCATGTTTCACGAAATACAGTAGCGTTCAGGCAAAAGGAAGGTGCCGGACCAGTCCAGATGATATCATGCTTCAGTCTGGTTCTCAGGTATCATGAACACAGAAACAGAAGTCACACTGACGGGTAGGGAGTGAAACCACTCAAGTCTATCTGAAAATCAGTTTTGTGATGTGATCAGAAACTCTAGGGAGAGCTGAACAGTACAAGCTCTTCAGAAGCCCCCCCCCCTTCCCCGCAGACGCAGACGTTTTAACCACTGAGCCATCGCACGCCTAGTTTAAGATTGGAAATTTTGTCCTTATGGAGCTTACTTTCATTGCTCTTCGACCAGATCCAGCCATTGCTTTGAGGGCCCTTGTCCTCTCTCTGCCAGAAATCGACAGCTGTGTCATGAAGCTGCAGGCAGATGTGCTCATAAACCCTCTTATCCCAATCTCTATGGCAAGGACTTTGGCCTGGAAGCCAGATTTTATCAGGCTGCTGGCTAGACTTGCATACTTCTCGGTCTTGTAGATGTGGGCTTCCTCCATTCTGCTTTCGTATGGCACAGTGACCTGAATCAGAATCACTTATTTCGTTGCCTTGGAGTGGAGTACTATGTCATGTCTCATGCCGCTCTTGCTGATGATTTCCGGGTGTTTCGTCCCATCTGGTAGGTCAACTGTGCATTCCCAATCTTCGGCACCATCCAGCAGCCCACGATTCCATGCTTTGGATGTTACAGCTGTTCCTCACCAGACTTTGTTGCCTCCTGCAGAGAGGAACTATATTGTAACTCTTGGTGGTGTGGGTGCTCCATGGACAGTGCTCACCAGTGTGCAATTTCTTGTAGCACCTGGTTGTGCCTCCATGTGTACCGTCCTTGGCTTAACGCTGCTGTGCATCAGCTGAGGATATGATCCACTGTTTGTTTGCCATGACAGAGTGGGCATGCAGGGTCCTCTGCTTTCCCCCATTTCACTAAGGATAAAGCTGATCCTCAGAGGGGTCATGTTCCACATGTCACTCCAGCTGATGCTCCTTGACTGGTTCATCTGACACCGTTGGAATGGCTTGGTTGGCTACAGTGAATGTGACCGTTTCAGCTACCTTTCCTTTTCGCAGTGAGAGGCTCCATGATTTCTTTGGTTTGAAGTTTATCCTGGCTGAGGCAACTAGCTCGTTCAGCCGTTTTAATATTTCACGGGTGTCTCTTTTGTTGAAAGGACTGTTGTGTCATCCATGAAGGCTTTCAAAGGAGGTATCTGGTATCCGTTACCAAGGTTGGCTCGATCCGTTCCCTTCATTGAGGCCTTCAAGATCACTTCCATTGCCAGCACGAACAGGATTGGAGAAATTGCACAGCCCATGGCTAGCCCCACTTCCAGATTGATCCAATCTGTTTTGTATTCTTTAGTGGTGAACCGCATTCAGAAGCCATTGAAGTACTTCTTCAGCATTTCTCTGATGTTCGTTGGTACATGGTGCATCTCGGGAGCCAGTTGGATCATCTCAGGAGGAACTGACGCATTTGCCAGATCCAGCGATACCACGTTAATTCACTCACTGCCATTGTCCGCATATGCGGATGTCGTCGGACAAAGCGTTGGATGCCAATGTCCACATATGCGGATTTGGATTTTGAAAGTTGTGCAGTGACACGCTCGTTAGCAGACGACAACGAAGCATACCTTCGGTCAGCTCTGCAAGTTGTTTGACAAGATGGCGTCGCGTCGAAGTGTTCGACACGGTAGGAGAGGTCAAACGCAACACAGCGTTGAAGCTACTTTGGAAATGATTCGAACTGAAGATTCCGATGTTGAAGAAGATAATGTTGATTCGTCGGACAGTGATTTTGAACCATATCCCGATGAACTAGAAATAGATTCGGCCGCTGAAGAAGGTGTTTACATTGGAGAGGAAAGCGAGTCCTGACCATGTGCCAGCTGACCGACACTGACAACGAAATCACTGAGGAAACGGTGACTTTGCTGGTGTTTTTACCAGTGACTGGACTGAAAATGAAAATGGTGAGTGTGTATGTATTATATATATATATATATATATATATATATATGTATGTATGTATGTATAATATATATCTCTGTGTGTGTGTGTGTGTGTGTGTGTGTGTGTGTGTGTGTGTGTGTGTGAAAGAAAACAATGCCACATGCTCAGGTGTACAACTCTGTGTGTGTGTGTGTGTGTGTGTGTGTGTGTGTGTGTGTGTGTGTGTGTGTGATTGCATGCATATGTTTACTTATTTTCTGTTTTACAATAACATGGAGTTTATTTGTAGAGCAAGGTGCTATAGAAATGACAGTAATAGTACTAATACTGATTATACTGTCATTATTGTTTTTAATATTGTAAAAAAAAAAAAAATAAATAAAAAAAAATAAAAATCTAAGGTGGTTTTCTTTGACTACATTTAAAAAACGTACCACATTATGCTTCCATTCACATAAATATTTAGAATAAACAAGGGAATAAGCAAACAAATAATTTAAACAACAATAACAAGAAAGAGTCAGACCTGCATGATCATTTGTGTGTGTGTATGGTTGCAGGTCATGTTGCTGTGCTGAAAAGGCAGGACAAAAAGCCAGTTCATGTGCTGACAATAGTCATGCTGCCAACTACCATGGTCAGTGTGGCAACACGACACCATCATGAAAGACAGAAGCGAGCTGCAGTACAAGACTACATCACCATCATGGCTGGAGTGGATATGAGTGACCAGCTACTGCAAGTGCAAGGTCTGTGAAGACCTGTTCAAGCGCCGCAACACACCAAAACACCAAACTGCCAACTGGTGTCCACTGTGTGTGAAGCTGTGCCCAGGACTCAACATCACCTGCCATGAGCTTTTTCACTCCAGACAAGACTATTGTCAGTGGTAATACATCAGGTTTTTGTGTACAGTGAACTCCCTTTTTTTATGTAGAGACAATATTATTTTTGTGTGCATGAATTTCAACTTTCTGCGCCATCTGTTCATACTTCATTGCATGTACCAAGTCTTCAGTTTCTCAAATAGTGTTAGGATGTGATGTGGAACATTTGAAAGCTGTTGAAGGACACTTGTTATACCTTTCTGATGGGTGCAAAAATGCTACAAAATACACAAAAAATGGATACCGTGATCAACAACAAGCTGGTGAGTAAATAATATAATTTTTTTGCACAGATATGGAACAACATTCACTTAACACATATACTAAATTTCAATTGTCTAGGTGTTTACTTGGTGTGTTTTGAGAATGTTATTCCCATCCTATACAAACCCTGGGTTTTCTGGGATTCGCAAGGGCAAAAACTCTTGGCATGGAGTGAGTTAAGCTTGCTTTTCTCTGCCTTTGCTCTTTGTATTGCATCAAGGAAACCTTCCAACAGCAGAAGAGAACAGAGATCCAGAGGAGCTGCAATGAGAAGACCAGCAGTCTCAACATGGAGAAGGACACCGGCAAGTTGTGGAACCTGACCAAGCTTCTGAACGAAGACACGGGCACCAGACACAGCAGAACTGTCATTGAGGAAAACGGCAAGCACCACGCGGGCAAGCAGGCAGCCAACATCCTTGCAGACTTCTACAGAGAGGGCAGTACCACAACACTCCCTGAAGCCCGAGTGCAGGAAGTCCAGAGGGAGATCAAGGAGAAGCTGAAACAGCAGAACCCAAGTCGGTCCATGATGACAGCCTTCTCCATGGCCGAACTCAGTGCAGCTATCGGGAAACTGAAGAAAAAGAAAGCCCCTGGGAAAGACGGCATCCCGAATGACATGATCAAGAACCTGGGACCTGTAGCCAGACAGAAGCTCCTCTTGATCATCAACCAGTCCTGGGACACAGGGAAACTTCCAGACCAGTGGAGAGAAGCCATCATTATCCCCATCAGAAAGAAGCAGAAGGATAAGACTAAGAAGTCCAGCTATCGACCGATCAGCCTCCTGAGTTGTCTGGGCAAGGTGATGGAAAGGATGGTGAACACCCGACTCCTGAAACACCTTGAAGAAAACCACCTGCTCAGCAATACCCAATCAGCCTACAGAAAAAACCACAGCACTGAAGACCAGCTGGTGTACCTTGCACAGGAGATAGAGACTGCCTTTCAAGAAAAGAAGAAGGTGCTTGCAGTCTTCGTGGACCTAACCAAGGCCTTCGACCAGGTCTGGAAGGCAGGACTTCTCCTGAAGCTCCTCAACAAGAAAGTGGAAGGGAAGATGTACCGCTGGATCCAGGATTTCCTCCAACACCGCAGGGCAAGGGTAAAACTCGACGGGAAAACCAGCCACCGGGTCACTCTACAGCAAGGAGGAGTCGTCTCCCCTACACTTTTCCTCATCTTCATCGACGACATCACTGAGAAGATCTCCAAGCATGTCTCCAGAGCCCTCCACGCTGATGACTTTGCTGCCTGGAGTGCTGCGGAATACCTCATGTCCGCCAGCCACAGAATGCAGGAAGCACTCATCCACGTGGGAACATGGGCCTCTGCCTGGGGAGTAGACATCAACACCACCAAGACAGTCTCAGCAATCTTCTCGCTGTCACCGATGTCAGAAACCTCCCACCTCAAACTGAACGGAAAGCAGTTGAAACAGGATGACACGCCAATGTACCTGGGTGTGAAGCTCGACAAGCGATTGACTTGGAACCCCCATCTCAAGGACATCGAGAGACGAGCAACCAGAAAACTGGCCATCCTGAAAAAACTCGCCGGGACCTCTTGGGGTGCCAACAGCAGCATACTGCAGAGGGTGTACACTGGAACTGTCAGGCCAACCCTGGAGTATGGCAGCACTGCCTGGGCCACGGCATCAGCAACCAACACAAGCCGCCTGAGCAAAGTTCAGAACGCAGGGCTACGGCTGATCACTGGCGGGATGAAGACGACTCCAGTTCAGGCGATGGAGAAACACACAGGCCTCCACCCACTCGAAGAAAGACGAGAGGAAAAAGTCTTCATCCACAGCAAGAAGCTCCTGCGCATGCCAACTCACCCCATGCACGAAAAACTGAAGCACCCAACAAAGAACAGACTGAAGCGGACCAGCTTCAACCACCTCTCCAAGGCCCTGCACCGCCAACATGAAGACCTGCTGCCCTCGTCCCCTGCCGAGATGGAAACACTCCCCGACTTCGAGGAACCGGCCGACCAACTGGAAGGAGTCTCAATCATCACAAAAGTCCCTGGCATCGACCAAAAGGACTGCCAAGCCCCTCCCCTGCTGAAAGCTCTGACACTGGAGATGATTGAGACTCGGTACAACCCCAGCGAATGGACGCACGTCTTCACAGACGGATCCTCGGAGGGAGCGGTGAAGAATGGAGGAGCAGGCATCTTCATCAGGCACACAGATGGAAGACTGACCCCTGGAGCCTTCCCCACAGGAAGAATCTCCTCGAACTACAGAGCGGAGACAGCAGCACTACTCCATGCTGCACAAGGCCTCAGGACGTCAGTCAACCCACCACCAAAGATAGCCTTCTTCACTGACTGCAGATCTCTCCTGCAGGGACTCCAGTCAACCAGAAACGAACAGCAGCTGACAAACATCACAGCAGCCCTTCATGACCTTTCAAAACGGTCGACTGTCACTGTTCAGTGGGTTCCTTCTCACTGTGGGGTCACGGGGAACGAAAAGGCCGATGCTCTCTCCAAGGCAGGCAGCAAAATGAAGCAGTTCAGCCACCCTGTGACCTACAGAGAGGCCAGGACCATCATCCACAACCGATACCAGAATCAGTGGAAGAGAAGGCTGGGTGCAAACAGTGGTGTCGATCCAATCCACCAGCTCCAGAGACACCAGCAGACAGTCCTCTTCAGACTGAGAACTGGCCACTGCCGACTACTGAGTCACCTTCACCGGATAAAGATCGCCCACACTGATGAGTGTCCATGTGGCACTGGACCCCAGACCCCTGAACACATCCTCCAACACTGCCCAACCCATGAAGCTCTATGGTGTCAAACCTGGCCAGGGGGCACAGAGCTACAGGCGCAGCTTTGGGGAGACCGCCACGACCTGGAGAAGACCGTGGGTTACATCGTGGCGACAGGGGTGACCGTCTGACGCAGCCAAAAAACATTGAACGCAGAAGAAGAAGAAGAAGCTCTTTGTATTGCATCCCAAATCATTGTGGCATGTTCTACACAGCCAGGAACTCCTGGGATGCCACCTTTCTGGACTGACACATCCAGGTACTCATTTTCTATGAGGTATTTTGCCAGTCTTGCAGCCATGACAGAGAAGAAGATTTTTCCTTCGACATTCCGGAGCAATATTGGTCTTAACTGGCTGATGATACTTGAATTCTGCTTGTTCGGGATGTACCTGCCATCAGCTATCATCCACTGGTCGCTGATCTTCAGGTTCTTCCATGCTGATCTTATCACTCTGTGGAGCCACTCCAGGACTTCAGGATATTTC
>JAAQRG010008031.1:12500-20964 GCA_011634625.1 Babylonia areolata
ATTTTTTGGATATGGAAAATTTAGAGTTGGCCAGGGATATCGTCTTCAAAGAATTTGACGTTTCCTGTGTCTCGTTTGTACTAATTTCACAAATGGCGCCAAAAAACTTCTGGCCATAAACAGAACACTTAATGCAATGAAGACGTCTAGCTTTATTAACGCAGCACATTGTATAGTGACGAATGGATATGAGAGGTATTTCAAAGGTATGATGAAGAACCGTTCTATCATTACTTCTGATGCAAGTTCTATACATATTAGGCAAAGACATATCATAATGATATAAACCAAGCAGAATGTCATTCAACACATGAATTCTATTGGTTAATTTTTTCATTGTGTAGTACCAGTCAAACAGACATTTGGGAAAACTTAATGTACCACCCAGCAAACTGCAAAAGGAATCAGCTCTCATATTTAGATCACTTTCATCACTAACGAATCCACCAAGGTTTTCGAAGATTTTGTAACAGTGATCACATAACGCCACCCAACCCTGGCAGTCTGGACTGCTGAAGGGACAGTCTCCTGTTTCATCACGTCCATCTTCACATTCCGTCTTCAGGTTACACGTCAGGTGGTGCTGAAAACTGGAGTAATGATCCACAGAACAGTTCCATAAACCAGTGGATAACCTTTTAGGTGTTCTACTCACAGAAAAAAAAGAAAAGAACAACTGAAAGCATTTTGTAGAGATACAGTCACGGCTCTTAACATGCACACTGAATTTTGTAGTGTTGCACAAACGGGCAAAGCTGGATTCAAAATCAGATCTGCTCCAGATCTTAGTTTTACTTTTTTTGTAATGGCCAGTAGAGTGATCGTTCAAGCTGAAATGACAATATAATGTGACAGTCGGTAGACTGAAGACAACTGGTTTGAAACTGATCATGACTGCATTGCTGCCTGGGTCTGATATAGTCCTCAACATATCAGGAGTATCGTTGTGACTTAAATTTTGTCTCACTGTAACAAACCCTGATGACAGTGATGTCATTACAAGAATGAGATGTTCCGAGTCTTTACTGGATTCCGACAGTATATCTGTTAACAGAATAAACAGTTAGATAAGCCATTAGATATGTAAGCTGACTTTTGTAAAAACAAATTCACTGCCAATTAGTCTGAAAAGAGAGAAATCATCTGTCTTCTGAAGACACAGAATATACGACATATTGTGCAAATCTGTGTCAATCTCAGTTGCAGATAGGGTCCGTGGATACATTGATATCATATCTTCAGTTTTGCTGTTTCATAATGTATTCAGAAGAGAGGAATGAATGATAGAAGTCTTTGGTATGGATGTGAAGTCACAATTCCATTTTGAAAACAGATCATTCTGCTTGCTGAATGGCGTCTGTAGCAATGGCCGCAGTTTTGGTTTATGGCAGTGCTGCAACCTACGTGTGTCCCTGTTGGATTTTACACTTGGTCCTGGGGGTCTGTGTAGAATAGCCTGGGATAATCCCCGGGTGTGCACTTTGTCCAGTCAGAACTGACTCCTGCTGGAACTGGCTTTACGAGTAAATTTAGCCCCAACATTAATTGACCCCCACTACTTACAGCTAAAGGTGAGATGGAATTTCATCTTGAATCAGACTGACACCCACACTCACATATTTAGTAGTTGAGGTCTACCCATCTTCTAGTAGGATGGGGGTGCATCATGTAGAGCTAGCTAGAATCAATCCCCACTCTTCACTCAATTTTCTCATATGAAATATTAATTTCATGTAATTTCTTGTCTCTCATTTTGCTGTTCAGTTGTTTTTATTTCCTATCCCGTTTTATTCAGACTTTGGAATCTCTGTAGACTTTTCTGAAATGACCCCTAGGGTGAAGTTGGGCGAGTCAGACGTGACCTCACCTCCCCCATTGAGATTCATACTCTAGTGGGGAGAAGGGTCGTTCACTCTATTCCATCAAATGAAAGCTACATCCAAAAGAAATGTAGGAAGAGTTGAAAGTGGATACAAGAATTCAGGTGGCGAAACTCCAAATGACCCCCTTCCTTCTTAGCCAACATCTTGTGGTCGGAAGGGAGGTAGAGACAATTCCAGACCAGAATGTTACCCTCGCCTGTTTTCCTCACATAGCAGTAGTGTGTCTGCCTTGTCACAATGTAAAAAAGGCCAAACATTCACTTTCCATATCAGCATTGTCGCCATTCTTATCCTCATTTATCATCAAAAGAGGAAAAAAAAGAACATCTTTCAAGATGATGTAGCCTTTCATGCCCTGCTCTAAAGGCAACCTCAGTTTCAACTGACCCCACTTCCATGTTTGGAGTAACTTCCTGTCACAGTTTTTGGCGTGAGCAGATTCTTGGGTGGTTGGTTTTGGAAGAGATCCTCAGCTGGCTATGCAAGGCGATTGTTGTCGTCAGTAGGGGTTTTAGTAGATGGTACCCTGAATATACTGAACCAGAACAAACACTTCTGAACACTACTGAAGTGACTTGGTAGCATTACATTGGGTTCTCTGGTGTGTGGCATCCAGGCAGCCTCACATTGATAGTTCCCTGTGGATTGTCAGCGCTGAGACAGTGGCAAACGAACCTGTGTGTGACTGTGTATGGGGAACTATAGTGTCAATTTGAAATTGACATATGAGCCCCATCATCAAGACATTAATAGGATTAGTTTCATGCCCTTGTCTTTGAAAGATATATTATTTTGATTGCATCACACCATTTTGGTATCCACACCAAATCAGTGGTCTATTACTTAGCTATTTGGAAATCCGGAAAACAGAAGAGCAGAGCTATTGTCCACTGTTTTGGTATCCGTGACCATTTTGGCATCTGGAGACCAAAATAGTTACGGATACTAATAAAGTGGTCTGCATGGCTTTCTTGACATCTGTGGTATCAGCTGCATCTTGGCCATTCAGTGACGTCTGCTTGCGATGTGCAGGTATCAATATCAGATGCTTCCCTTGTTTTCACTGGGCTGCGAGGATTCCATGACTGGTATATATTGATATTCGCTTTCCTCGAATGTAATGGTAGAATGGCTGTCAATCTTGTTATGCCCTTGTTGCAGGAACCATTGCAATTTCACCATCACAATTTGCTGTCACATGGTTATCTTGCTGGCATACAGTTATTGCTTCCATTGTTTGTAGTAACAGTCTGCAGTACACATTCCAGTTCTCAAAACTGATCGTAGCTGTATGGTGATGAACACAAACGCGCAACATGTTTCAAACTGACTGAATCGTCAATCAAGCTCCCTCATTATAGCAAGACCTGCTAAATCTATACCGACCTACAATACAATTTCTTAGTCTTATTGTCCTCTTTTGCAGTACAGAATATCAGTCCAGTACAGTATGTCTTCAGGAGAAAGTCTGCACCACAACATCGGAACAGAGCACACGCAGCACAGAACGTCAGCTTGGTTTTGTGTCAGCTCTGACAGATCATTCGTATAATATGATCTGGTCTGCTATCATGTATCAAATCATATACGTCTTCATCATCATCATCGTCGTCGTCATCTTCGTTGTAGTCATCGTAGTTGTCGTCAGTTGCAGACTTCGTCATTCTTTGAACATTCAAATATAAGTAATCCAGAATGTCTTCAGGAGAAAGTCTGCACCACAACCTCGGAACAGAGCACACGCAGCACAGAACGTCAGCTTGATTTTGTGTCAGGTCTGACAGATCATTCGTATTTTATGGTCTAGTCTGCTATCATGATGCATCTGCATCATATACGTCATCATCATCGTCGTCGTCATCTTCGTTGTAGTCATCGTAGTTGACGTCGTCAGTTGCAGACTTCGTCATTCTTTGTACATTCGAATATAAGTAATCCACCTGTCAAAGACTTGACTTCCTTTCTTACACCACCACCCTACCATCAAAATGCATCGCTGATACCGTCGAAACTAGCGCTGTCATAGGCTATAACATGTAGGCGTTAGTGAACACAAGTGTTTCCCTACTTCATCTTTTACACTCTTACCAAAAAAAGTGACCACTCAGTCCCACCTGGAACCATGTCTGTCATTCACACTCTTGGAAATGGCGCTGGAGATAGGACATTCCTTGTCTCGTTCAGTGATGTGAATTCTGTTCGTTCCTCAACAATATGGCCAGTCTTTCAAGACGCCATTCAACACACATTCAGCTAAGTCGTTCTCTCCCGTCATCTTCAGTTGTGTATGTTATTGATTTCCTTTTGGAAGACCCAAAGTGCGAAACACATTCCTCGGCTCGGTTTTTTTGTTTTTTTGGGGTTTTTTTCATTTTTTTGTTTCATTATATACATTATCTGTACATAGGCTGAATGCAATATCAGCCTTATCAAGCTCTGTCACCCTCGTCTGCAGTAAACATTTTCTTGTCTGTCATGGCAGTGACGGAGCAGTAGTCGTGTTGCAGCTTTTCCACAGCACACGGATAGGACTACAGTCATCAGTGCGCAAAGAATCAGTGGACTCGGCTTAGAGATCCACAACTGAGAACCACTGACTTTATATTGGCCGCTTGGTACGGTGATACAATAAGATGTACTCATCACAAGTGTTTGTATAGCAGTCATTCATAAACATATGTGACGGTACTCCACACACACACACACACACACACACATACACACACACTACACACACTCGCACTCACACACTACATACTACAGTCATCTTACGACCTCTTCTCATGTACCCCACTCCTCATCTCCCATCCCCCACCCACCCCCTTTTTTTCCTCGTCTAATATCACTGAACAGTTAAAATAGACTAAACACTCTCACACACACACACATAAACATAAACACAAACACGCACGCACACACACACACACACACACACACACACACTCACAAGTTTCAAGTTTAAACTTTCAATTATCCTTACACTCATGCTGGAGTATGGAGGATTACTGCAAAATAATGTTTTCATGCCCATAACAAACATTTCCAAATACACAACAATGTCACATAAAAGTTGAGAAAACACTTTCAACTCCAAAAGTGTAGCTACGCAACATTTGCAAATCTAAACATCTTACTTACAGCTAAAATGACTTTTTTTGCCTCCTTTGAGCATATTATAAAAATTTATTTAAAAAAACGATTTTGGAGACACATATTTTTTTTTAGCTGTAACTCTTGTGGTATGCCATTGTGTCTCCCTGTTTCTATTTCCAGCTTATTATTACTACTTCGAAATCTGAAGAAGCTGATAACGTAATTATCAGGCATTTGATTTATATATTTTTCTCTACTAAATCGACTTTTGAAATTTCGATAAAACAAACATTTACTACTCGCCTCTAGAGCATGTATCCATAGATTTTGAAAAAAAAATCTCTCTAAGCAATGTTGACATTCTTGCAGAAAGATTCCTTCTCTGAGAAGAATTGAGCATCCCAAACAGTCATACCCTGTTTCTATTAAAATTTGTTTGATATAACTCATCCATTTTGAAGAATAAAATACCATTTCGATATAAATCAAGTAAAATCAAATATATGTTCTCAGATTATTTTTCTGTGTTTGATATCACTAAACTGGTCCGAAATTGAACTAATCTCTTTTTCACTAACACACTAATTGGATAAATGCCAGTTTCTCCATAAACAATTTGGGTCATAGTATTTCTGTTCAGTTTGAACAAGCGTTTCAAAAAATTCAATTTTATTTTTTCAAATATGTCTATATATTTTCATAACCCCATATTTCTGCACCATAAACAAAACAGGAACAATCATAGCCTGGTACATGTCCAGAACGATATGTAAAGGTAAAACTTGATTTTTTGGCTGACTGAAGTAAAGAAAGCTTTTTGAGCCTGTTCATTAATAATTCTTTTTAGTTCTGTAAAATGTAAATCGTTCCGTTTCTACTAAATTCGATACAAAGATATTTAAAAGAATCGACAACATCCAAACAAGCATCACCAAACTTAAAAACAGGCTTTAGCTTGTTTGTAGAATTAGATATCATCACTTTAGTTATCTTTACATTAACCACTAGTTTCTATTTTAAACAATATTTGTGAAAAACATTGAGGGACTGTTGTAACCCTTCTTTCGTCTCCAAAATTAAAATTGTGTCATCTATATACAAGATACACAACGGGCTGTGTACGTCAGATAATAAAGCATCAAATTGGGAAATAATAAAATCTTTTATTTTTGTTAACAAAAAGGGGGATCCAGTCATGTGGTCAACCACAGTACAGCCATTACTGCTGAACATTCCGATTCCGTCATCTCTCCCTGGTCTTCCATTAAGAATACACAATGAAGATGATTTACAGAAGTCAATCAACCCATAGTTGTTTGGTCGACGATTATCGTGATTATGTCTACAAGTAACTGGATATAAATGCTCATCTAAAACATTGATCAAATCATGGAATGGACCTTTACTATCACTCTGATGTTGATCAATAAAATCTTTCCTTTTTTTTTTCTTTCTTTTTTTTTTGTATAAGCATTAGAGTCTCCTCCTCTCAGGCTTTGTTGCTTTCATTGTTGAGTCCTTGTCCACATCACGTTATAGCGTCTCTTAAGTCACAGGAATATTCCTGCTACATCCTGCCGTTGGTCACGCGTCGACTGGTACAATGCTCAAAGGACACAACAGGAATACAGGAGCATGTAACTATTTCTTAAAACACATTTATCAATTTTCCAGGAAAAACGCATAAACTCAAGACAATAAAGCCTGCCCCATACGTGAAAATGCAACTTGATCTTCGAGTACGTTTCAGTAGCATGTGTAAATAATCTCTCTTGCTTTCTCTACTGTTGCTGCACTCAGCACGCTTGCATAGTTTTATGCATGTGGATTTTCTCCTCTTCCCTCTCTCCTTTCAAGCCACTCCATATCGTCTTAATCACTTCTGTCTCTACCTTTATATTTTCCTTTTTCCCATACTCCCTGTCCTACCTCATAAAGAGTGAAAGGCCTTTTCTCCAGAACTGGAAAGACATCCCTACACACTAATCAAACACTACCTTAACTGGTTCTGTTGTTTTTTTTCATAAAGCCTGTTTATTGACTTCAAATGTACAATGTGGTAAACAATCACGTTCATTTTCCGTATTTAGATTTTGTTTCTGAAAAAAAAACATGGTTATGTAATCTAACTGTTTACACACATGTGGGTGGAATATATCTGGTATTCACATTATTCCTTAGCCAAGCTAGAACTTTAAAAGAATAAACAAGAGAGCTCACCTTCCAGTTCCCACATCTATCACAGTTGACCTGTGTGCGCTCCTTTCCTGACCACAGCTGCACAACGACTATCATATGTTATCAGATAATTGTCGACTGCCACTGGTCAAATTCTGAGGCGCCAGTTCTTCATGTCCACCTCTGATTTTCGATGACCATCCAGTCTGGTGTGTGTGTGTGTGTGTGTGTATGAGTGGGGGCGTGGATGGGGCTGTGTCTTCAAGATTGTTTTTTCTTTTTATTACATCCATATAAATAAACACTGGAAGCCCTCTTATCAATTCTGTGAACACGTTTATTTTACTGGACAGTATGACATGAAAAGCGTACAAATCTTTCTTGCTTTCTCTACTGTTGCTGCACTCAGCACACTTGCATAGTTTTATGCATGTGCATTTTCTCCTCTTCCCTCCCTCCTTCCAAGCCACTCCCTATCGTCTTAATCACTTCTGTCTCTACCTTTATATTTTCCTTTTTCCCATACTCCCTGTCCTACCTCATAAAGAGTGTAAGGCCTTTTCTCCAAAACTGGAAAGACATCCCTACACACTAATCAAACACTGCCTTAACTGGTTCTGTTGTTGTTTTTATCATCAAGCCTGTTTATTGACATCAAATGTACAATCACGTTCATTTTCCTTATTTGGATTCTTTTTTTCATAAAAACAACAACATGGTTATGTAATCTAATTGTTTACACATATGTGGGTGGAACATTTCTGGTTTTCAGATTAGCCAAGCTAGAACTTTAAAAGAATAAACAAGAGAGCTGACCTTCCAGTTCCCATGTCTATCACAGTTGACCTGTATGTGCTGCTTTCCTGACCACAGCTGGACAAAGACTTTCATATGTTATCTGATAATTGTCGACTGCTACTGATCAAACTTCGTCTCCGCCTCTGATTTTCGGTTACCATTTAGTTTGACAATATGTGTGTGTGTGTGTGTGTGTGTGTGTGTGTGTGTGTGCGCGCGCGCGCTTATGTGTGCATGCCTATGTTTTGTTTTGTTATGTATGTGTGGGTGTGGATGGGCCTGTGCCTTCAAGATTGTTTTTCTTTCAGTACTTGTATGCCCTATGGCAGTATGTATTGTCACCACTGCATGGATTTTTGCAGGGGACAAAATGTGAATTGTTGTTGTTGTCAGGAGTGAGTGAGGATTTGGTATGTAACTTTTACGACCCAGCATAGTGTCGTTGAAGGGCTGTGCCCTTGCAGATAAGGTCACACACACACACACACACACACACACACACACACACACAC
>JAAQRG010008033.1:8448-20827 GCA_011634625.1 Babylonia areolata
CATTCATGACTGTGTGCCGTCGATCATGGCTGTATAATTTCGTGCGTCATAAATCGATAAAAAGAAAAGAAAGACGAATCAGGACGAGAAGGAAGGAAGGAAGGAAAGGAGGGAGGAAGAAAGGAAGGAAGGAAGGAAGGAAGGGAGGAAGGAAAAGAGGCAGGAAGGAAGGAAGAAGGAAGGGATGGAGGGAGGAAGGAAGGAAGTAAAGAAGGAAGGAAGGAAGCATGCAAGGAATGAAAGGAGGTAGGAAGGAAGGAAAGAAGGAAGGAAGGAAGGAATGAAAAGAGGCAGGAAGAAAGGAAGGAATGAATGGAGGGAGGGAAGGAGGGAGGAAGGAAAAGAGGGAGGTAGGAAGAACGGGAGGAAGGAAGGATGGAATGAAAAGATGGAGTAAGAAAGGAAGGGAGGGAGGAAGGAAAGAAGGGAGGAAGGAAGTAAAGAATGAAGGTAGGGAGTATGGAAGGAATGAAAGGAGGCAGGGAGGAAGGAAGGAATTGAAGAGGGAAGAAAGAAGGAAGGAGGGAAGGAGGAAGAAAGGAAGGAAGGAAGGAAGGAAGGAAAGGAGGAAGGAAGGAAGGAATGGAGGAGGAAAGAAAGAAGGAAGGAAGTGATGAAGGAAAGAAGGAAGGAAGGGAGGGACGGAGGGAGGAAAAGAGGGTGGGGGTGGGGAGCAGTGAGGCGGTTCTGTTTTGTCATCGGGGATTTTTTTTTTCATAAATCGGTCTCGGCAAGAAAGAGTTGAGATGTGTGCGCAGTGTGTGTGTGTGTGTGTGTGTGTGTGTGTGTGTGTGTGTGTGTGTGTGTGTGTGTGTGTGTGTGTGTGTGTGTGTGTGTGTGTGTGTGTGTGTGTGTGTGTGTGTGCGCAGTGTGTGTGTGTGTGTGTGTGTGTGTGTGTGTGTGTGTGTGTGTGTGTGTGTGTGTGTGTGTGTGTGTGCAGTGTAGTGTAGTGTAGTGCAGTGTAGCGAAGTATCCCTGAATGTGTGTGTATATCCCTCGAACTACTTCTCTTTCCGTGTCTCTCTTTTACCAATCTCTTCCCATCTCTCCATCTTCCATGTGACTCTCTCGTCCCCCATCTCTATCTCTCTCTACCTCTCCCTCTGTCTTTCTGTCTGTCTGTCTGTCTGTCTCCGTCTGTCTCTGTCTCTGATTCTCTCTCTCTCTCTCTGTGTCTCTGTCTGTCTGTCTGTCTGTCTGTCTGTCTGTCTGTCTCTCTCTCTCTCTCGTGCTTATCAATTTTTTTCTCATTGTCCGTCTCTGTCTCTCTCGTTCTATTTCTGTTTGTCCGTCTGTCTGTCTGTCTGTCTTCAACCAATCAAACAATCAATCAATCAATCAATCAATCAATCTATTTCCCTTCAACCTTTTCATACTAATCTAAATTCAAAGAATTCATTGCACGTCTTCCACAGCACATGTACCCTTTCCATCTCCAGCCCCACTGGACACTCGCACACTGACATTGGACAGACCCTTTAGGTTTCTCTCTCTCTCTCTCTCTCTCTCTCTCTCTCTCTCTCTCTCTCTCTCTCTCTCTCTCTCTCTCTGTATCTCTGTGCATCTGTGTGCCACGGGCGTTTGTATGAATGTGTGTGTGTGTGTGTGTGTGTGTGTGTGTGTGTGTGTGTGTGTGTGTGTGTGTGTGTGTGTGCGTAAGAAATGGAGAGACAACTAGAAAGAGAGAAACATGGAGGGAGTGATAGAGAACGAGAGACATAAAGGTGGAGAGATACTGACAAATAGACAGACAGAGAGAGGAAGAGAGAGGGACAGACAGAGAAAGAAAGAGAGGGGGAGAGAGAGAGAGAGAGAGAGAGAGAGAGAGAGAGAGAGAGAGAGAGAGAGACAGAGAGACAGAGAGACAGAGAGACAGAGAGAGACAGAGACAGAGACAGAGACAGAGACAGATAGACAGACAGAGTGAGAGAGAAAATGAAAGAGACAGACAGACAGAGAGACAGAGACAGGGTTGACGAGAGACAGACACAGACATAGAGACAGACAGACAAACAGACAAGGCAGACAGAGAAATACAGACTTTCTCAAGTCAGGTTTTCCTCCAACATCGAAAGAAGATTTAATTATTTCTCTATCTGCGTTTCCCCGTTTCTGCGGCCAGCCAGTGGCGTCCTTGTGATTCCAACCCCAACGGATATGAATGGAACCTTCCTGGCCCCGACCCCCTTCCGTTTCTCGTGTGTGGGCGTCTTCCTGATCTGCACCCTTCACTCCCACACCCGCACACACACCCACACCGCCCCCGTTTTCTCTACTCCCACCCCCCACACCCCACCCAGCCCCGCCTCTCTCCCCGCATTATTTTGTCCACCACCCTCCCTACAACTCAATTATCGCCCCCGCCAAAAACACACACCAATCGTCTTTTTTTAAATTTTTTTTATTCCTTATTCTTGTTCTTCTTCTTCTTCTTCTTCTTCTTCTTCTTCTTCTTTACTCTTTCCCTTATTTATATTGAGTCCAGAAACGGTTTCAAGGAAAAGTCAAGCGGACACATACACGCACGCACGCACGTACGCACGCACGCACACACAGTCACGCACACACACATACAGAGTGACGCACAAACACACACATATATACAGATATTGATAGATATAGCTATATAGAGAGGGACAGAGAGACAGAGAGAGAGAGAGAGAGAGAGAGAGAGAGAGAGAGAGAGAGAGAGAGAGAGAGAGAGAGAGAGTTAACTTTTAAGTTTCACAATCACCAAAAGGGATGCGGGATGCTATAAGGGAATGAACCAACATTTTATGGAGCTCGGTGCGATGAGATGCGCGCGCGCGCGCGCACACACACACACACACACACACACACACACACACACACACACACACACACACACACACACACTCACCAGACTCAGAAACAGAGATAGTGGGACAGACAGCGACAGAAAATCAAAGACAGAGACAGACAGCCAAAGACAGAGACAGAAACACAGAGAGCCAAAGATAGACACAGAGACAGACAACCAAAGAAACAGACACAGACAGGAAGCCAAAGACATAGACACACACAGACAGCCAAAGACACAGAGACAGACAGCCAAAGACACAAATAGAGACAGCCAGCCAAAGATATCGAGACGGACAGACATCCAAAGACACAGATAGAGACAGACAGCCAAAGATACAGAGACAAACAGCCAAAGACACAGACAGAGACAGACAGCCAAAGACACTGACAGACAGACAGTCAAAGATACAGAGACGGCAGACAGCCAAAGACAGAGTCAGACAGTCAAAGATACAGAGATAGACAGACAGCCAAAGACACAGAGACAGACAGCCAAAGACACAGAGACAGAAAGTCAAAGACACTGACATAGACAGACAGCCAAAGACACTGACATAGACAGACAGCCAAAGACACAGAGACAGAAAGTCAAAGACACAGACAGAGACAAACAACCAAAGGCTTAGACAAAGACAGACAGGCAGGCAAAGATACAGAGACGGACAGACATCCAAAGACACAGACAGAGACACATAACCAAAGGTACAGACAGAGACAGAGAGCCATAGACACAGAGACAGACAGCCAGCCAAAGACACAGACATAGGCAGACAACCAAAGACACGTACACAGACAAAGATACAGACACAGACAGACAAAGATACAGAGACAGAAAGCCAAAGTCACAGACAAAGATACATAGACAGGAAGCCAAACACACAGACATAGACAGACAGCCAAAGACAGTCAGAGACAGCCAGCCAGCCAAAGACACAGAAACAGACATAGACAGACAGCCAAAGACACAGTCATAGACAGACAGCCAAAGATACAGAGACAGCCAGCCAGCCAAAGACACTGATAGAGACAGACAGCCAAAGACACAGATAGAGACAGCCAGCCAAAGATACAGAGACAGACAGAGAGAGCGGTAAAGACAGACACAGATACAAGAAAACAGACACAGATACGTACACAGACAGAAACTGACAAACGGAGACCAACAGAAACAGAAGGAGACAGAGATAGAAGCCTGAGGCAAGCCAGTTCCTTCCGGGCGCCGCTCCTCGGAAAATGAGAGCAAAGCTAGGGGCTTGGTGTCACGTGACGACTGCCTCCCCCTACCCCCCACCCTACCCCCCCAACCCCACCCCCACCCCTGCATCATCCCTGTCTGGTCTGTTTTGTCAGATCCCTGGTGTTTGACTGAGAGTTAGACAAACAGACAGACAGACAGGCAGCAGGCAGATAGACAGATAAATAGAGACAGAAGACAGACAGGCAGGCAGATAGATAGATAGCTAGACAGACAGAGACAGATAAACTGACAGACGAGACAAGAAGACATCAAATTATAGAGGCAGAGAGAGAGACATAGATATAGAGACAAAGAGAGCCAAAGAAGAGGAGAAGAAGGATGAGAGGGAGCAGAGAAACAGACAGAGACACAGAGACAGAATTGATCGGCAGACAAGACTACAACAATATATGTATGAGACTACAACACTGAAAGACGTAATATCCTATCCTCATCTTTGCCCATTATAGTGTGTACATTGTCTGTAGTGCAGATCAGCACTCTGTTATGTTTCATACTGCCCAAAGTTGAACACATGTTCCACTAAACTCCAAATCACTGTATCAAAACATTATCTCATCCATTTACACCCGATTCCTCCTCAACGCTTCCACACTTCTTGATAGTAACAAAATAAAGCAACAAATAACAACAACAACAACAACAACAACAGGATGTTAGCGGAAACAGAAGAAAACAGTTTACCAAACACGCAATCACAAAAGAAAATGAAAACGTAGTGCAAACTTTAGTTATTGAGTAAGTAAGTCTGTCAGTCAGTCAGTCAGTCAGTTAGTCAGTTACTTGATAAATGTTATGCTTTTATTTGAGAACATATGTTTATTACTCTTGTTTAATCAAGTTATTCGCATGTGTGGGGTGGGGGTGGGGTGCGGGTGTGTGCTGATTATCTGGTTGTGGTTTTCGCAATTCATCTTTATTCTTATCTTATCTGTCTATTATAATCAATGGGCAGTATAGTAGGCTATGTTTATAATTATATTCAAATAATGTTTCTTAATTCTTTCTGTTTTTACATTAAGAATACTAGTTATTACCTGCAGTGTGTGGATGTATGTATGAAACGATGTATGTGATATTTTTACATTTGTATCTTCGTAATATTTGTTGGGGCTGTTGTTGGCTTTTACAGTTATGGTCCCCATGTTGTTTACTTGTCTATGTTGTGATAATGCACCTGACCAAATTTCTCCAGTTGGAGATAATAAAGTTATTCTTATCTTATCTTATCTTATCTTATCCTACAACTTATTCATTCTATATTCCCCTTCCTTCTCCCTTCTTCCCTTCTTTTCACCCCTCTCTTTCTTTTCCCCTGATTTTTTTTTTTTTTTTTTTTTTCACGCTCTGTCCTTCCCGGAAAACACACAGAAGGACCGTCGATCTTCTTTCATCAATTTCCAAAGTGACGTCAGCCTTTCCCAGAAAACAGAATACCGGTGCTTAAATAGCGTGCTAAAAACGGTCAGACAGGCAGAAGGTCTCTGATAGCGACGTGCGTGGGAGTTCTAGACCACTATCGGAGAAGAAGAAAGAATGAAAGAAAGCAGAAAGTATTTTCGTTTTCTCGTTTGTTTGTGTGTTTATTTTCTTTGGAGGGGGGGGGGGGAGGGGCGGGAGGGCTGTTTCTGTTTGGTTCTTTGCTGTTGTTGTTGGTGGTGGTGTTTGTTTGTTTGTTTCATGGTTTTTTTTGTTTTGCTTTTCTAGTCTCCCACTTGTTTTTACAGGTTACGACATCTGACACATCATGTTTCTTGCACAGTTCCGTAACCCAATGTGCTTGTCTGTTCTCATGATAAAGTTGTTAATGTTTCCGTCTGTGATTGGTTACTTAGACGATACGCCTTTTGTTCTTTTTCATTCCAAAGCTTCCGTGTACAATGTGAAGTCTGTTTTTGTTTTTTGTTGTGTTTTTTGTTGCTGTTGTTTGTTTGGGTTTTTTTTTTTTTTTTTTTCAAATGGAGTTTGTTGTTGTTGTTTTCATAATGCGTTGTGTAAAAAGTTTCAGTTTCAAGGAAGTGTCAGAGCGTGCATACAGATCCATATATGCTACACCACATTTCCAGTAAATTGAAAACAGCAACAACAAAAACCAAACAAGCAAAACAACAAGAACAACAACAACAAAACCCAGCAGCAGATATCTTACCTTTATATATAAACCAAATGCGCTGATCAGGACTTGAGACTATATCCTAGGTTGAGTAAAACATGAACATCCAAAATGAAAGGAAAAAGGAAAAAATAAACGAAAGAATGAATATATTAAAACATTGTGAAGGTAAAGATATGTTGTTTGACATGAAATTCAAGCACGAATCGAGATTTTATTCTTCCCTCTCAGATACCACCACTCTTCCTTCCCAAACACCACCACTCTTTCTTCCCAGACACCACCACACTTCCGTCCCAGACACCACCACTCTTCCACACTTCCTTCACAGATACCACCACACTTCCTTCCCAAACACCACCACACTTCCTTCACAGATACCACCACTCTTCCTTCACAGACACCACCGCTCTTCCTTCACAGATACCACCACTCTTCCTTCCCAAACACCACCACTCTTCCTTCACAGATACCACCACACTTCCGTCCCAGACACCACCACTCTTCCACACTTCCTTCACAGATACCACCACACTTCCTTCCCAAACACCACCACACTTCCTTCACAGATACCACCACTCTTCCTTCACAGACACCACCGCTCTTCCTTCACAGATACCACCACTCTTCCTTCCCAAACACCACCACTCTTCCTTCACAGATACCACCACACTTCCGTCCCAGACACCACCACTCTTCCACACTTCCTTCACAGATACCACCACACTTCCTTCCCAAACACCACCACACTTCCTTCACAGATACCACCACTCTTCCTTCACAGACACCACCGCTCTTCCTTCACAGATACCACCACTCTTCCTTCCCAGACACCACCACTCTTCCTTCACAGACACCACCACTCTTCTTTCACAGACACCACCACTCTTCCTTCCTTCACAGACACCACCACGCTTCCTTCACAGACACCACCACTCTTCCTTCCTTCAGAGACACCACCACTCTTCCTTCCTTCACAGACACCACCACTCTTCCTTCCTTCACAGACACCACCACGCTTCCTTCACAGACACCACCACTCTTCCTTCCCAAACACCACCACTCTTCCTTACCAGACACCACCACGCTTCCTTCACAGACACCACCACTCTTCCTTCCCAGACACCACCACTCTTCCTTCACAGACACCACCACTCTTCTTTCACAGACACCACCACTCTTCCTTCCTTCACAGACACCACCACGCTTCCTTCACAGACACCACCACTCTTCCTTCCTTCAGAGACACCACCACTCTTCCTTCCTTCACAGACACCACCACTCTTCCTTCCTTCACAGACACCACCACGCTTCCTTCACAGACACCACCACTCTTCCTTCCCAAACACCACCACTCTTCCTTACCAGACACCACCACGCTTCCTTCACAGACACCACCACTCTTCCTTCCCAGACACCACCACTCTTCCTTCACAGACACCACCACTCTTCTTTCACAGACACCACCACTCTTCCTTCCTTCACAGACACCACCACGCTTCCTTCACAGACACCACCACTCTTCCTTCCTTCAGAGACACCACCACACTTCCTTCACAGATACCACCACTCTTCCTTCCCAAACACCACTACTCTTCCTTCCCAGATACCACCACACTTCCTTCACAGATACTACCACTCTTCCTTCCCAGACACCACCACTCTTCCTTCCCAAACACCACCACTCTTCCTTCAGATATAGCCACACTTCCTTCACAGACACTACCACACTTCCTTCACAGATACCACCACACTTCCTTCCCAGATACCACCACTCTTCCTTCCCAGATACCACCACACTTCCTTCCCAGATACCACCACTCTTCCTCGAGATACCACCATCCTTCCTTCCTTCCCAGACACCACCACTCTTCCTTCAGATACCACCACTCTTCCTTCCCAGACACCACCACTCTTCCTTCAGATACCACCACTCTTCCTTCCCAAACACCACCACTCTTCCTTCAGATGCCACCACTCTTCCTTCCCAAACACCACTACACTTCCTTCCCAGATAACACCACTCGTCCTTTCCAGACACCACCACCCTCCTTCCCAAACACCACTACACTTCCTTCCCAGACACACCCTCCTTCCCAAACACCATCACACTTCCTTCCCAGATACCACCACCCTCCTTCCCAAACACCACCACACTTCCTTCAGATACCACCACACTTCCTTCCCAAACACCACCACTCTTCCTTCCCAGATACCACCACTCTTCCTCCCCAGATACCACCACTCTTCCTTCCCAGACACCACCACCCTCCTTCCCAAACACCACCACACTTCCTTCAGATACCACCACACTTCCTTCCCAAACACCACCACCCTTCTTCCCAGATACCACCACTCTTCCTTCCCAGGTACCACCACCCTTCCTTCCTTCCCAAACACCACCACTCTTCCTTCACAGATACCACCACTCTTTCTTCCTTCGCAGATACCACCCCCCCCTCCTTCCCAAACACCACCACTCTTCCTTCCCAGGTACCACCACCCTTCCTTCCTTCCCAAACACCACCACTCTTCCTTCCCAGGTACCACCACCCTTCCTTCCTTCCCAAACACCACCACTCTTCCTTCACAGATACCACCACTCTTTCTTCCTTCCCAGATACCACCACTCTTCCTTCCTTCCCAGATACCACCAGATACCATTTCTTCTTCATTCACAGATACCATCTTCCCATCTTCTTTCCTAGAAATCACCCTGCCTTCACAGATACCGCCCTTCCTTCACAGACACCATCTTCCTTCCTTCTTTCCTAGATATTTGTATTTGTATTTCTTTTAATCACAGCAGATTTCTCTGTGTGAAATTCGGGCTGCTCTCCCCAGGGAGAGCGTGTCGCTATACTACAGCGCCACCCATTTTTTGTATTTTTTTTCTGCGTGCAGTTTTATTTGTTTTTCCTATCGAAGTGGATTTTTCTACAGAATTTGGCCAGGAACAACCCTTTTGTTGCCGTGGGTTCTTTTACGTGCGCTAAGTGCATGCTGCACACGGGACCTCGGTTTACCGTCTCATCCGAATGACTAGCGTCCAGACCACCACTCAAGGTCTAGTGGAGGGGGAGAAAATATCGGCGGCTGAGCCGTGATTCGAACCAGCGCGCTCAGATTCTCCCTCGCTTCCTAGGCGGACGCGTTACCTCTAGGCCATCACTCCATCACCCTTCCTTCTCAGATACCACCACGTCACCCTTCCTTCACAGGCATCACCCCTCTTCCTTCCTTCACAGATACCATCACCCTTCCTTCATGAATACCATCATTCTACCTCTCCACCAAACCCGATCACAGTCTACCCTTCCGCTCCAACAGCCCACACATGTCCTTGTCCGTTGGATCGTGTATGTTGGAGTGCATCTGAATTCGCTGATCACTGACCTGTCCAAGTGTGCTAGGAGTGGGCGTTCTATTTCCACTTCATCCGAAGGACACAGCCGATTCTTTCTGAATTATTCTATTTTCAGAAATCTATTATTGTCTGCCCATTTGTTTCAAAAAAAGGGATTGGGCTAAAGCATAGGGAAGTGGGGGTGGGGGTTGGGGAGAATAAGAAGAGTATGGGAAGAAAGGAGTAGTCTGGAGTTCAATTTCTATTCTTCTTTTTTTTTCTTTTTTCTTTTCTTTTTTTTTTTGATAGTGTGACTGAAAATGATGGTCTATTCTGGAATCGTTGGCAATTTATATGCCTGCCCATGGCTTCTATTTTCAGACTCTGATAAAAGCAGCCAATCTGAAAAAAAAAAAAAAAAATAGAATCCCACCAAAACCTGCGAGTACTTCGGAATTATGTCATGTACTCGGGCCATGTGCATAAAAAATATATCATGTCTCTCGCACTCTTTCCCTCTTCACTTCCACATCCCCTCCAACCCCCGCCCCCCCACCCCCATCTGTCACCCAGTTCAGAGACAGACAGACAGACAGACAGACACAGAGATAGACAGACATTGACAAACAGACAGAGACAGGGAGATAGAGAGGGTGGGTGGGAGGGAGAGATGGTATTTTCAGCTTACTTCATGTTCAAGTCATATTCGAACTGGGTAAAACAAACAAGAGCGACCACACAAAAAATGCACCCCATCACGTCATTAATCAAATTGTACGCTTCCTGGCTTGGCTTGTCAAACTTCGCGCACACTTTCACTTCCATGATGTTATTTGGCAAGCGTCTGTGTGCACTTCACACGAAGACGAGATACATACAACGCCCACTTCATAGCACTTGGGACGATCAATAATCAGCGAAATCAGATGCTCTGCTACCCAGTTCAGTGAATTAGCAGGCAATCTGTATGTGCAAGGCAAGGCAAGGCATGGCAAGGCAAGGCAAGGCAAGGCATGGTAAGGCATGGTAAGGCAGGGCAGGGCAGGGCAGGGCAGGGCAGGGCAGGGCAGGGCAGGGCAAGGCAAGGCAAACTGTCCGGTTCATAGAACACGAAACAACAGAGCTTTCAGGTCATTCACTGTCTTACCTTGGCGGCTTCTATGCAGTCCTGAAAATATACGCCATGTGAATGCTTAGGAATCCATAAACTATATTCAGCAAAGATTGTGTCTGATATTGAAGGGAATAATTGCAGAGGAGATTACCCCCTTTGCCTTCTCTTGTTCTCGTCGTTCTCCTCTCCCTACATGTCTAAAAACAGACAGCCGGAGAAACACGGAGTCCTGAAAAAGGAATGATAAAGACAAAGTGTTCTGTGTCCTTCAGACGAAGACGATAGTCGACATCATCTAGGGAGATCAATAATCAGGTAGTCGACATGCACTCTTGCTAGCTGGCCGATACAGTCAATGAAACAGGAACCCGTATGGTGGCAGGAAAAGAGGGTACCGACCTGGATGGCGGGTGTGGGACGTGGCGTAGAGGGGTTGAGTGGCGTCAGTGACATGTGTATAATTTCCCACCTCACCCATTCCCCACCCCCTCGCCACCCGTCTCCACCCCTCCCACCATCTCCTCCACAGGTAATAGGCTTCTGTCCTGGCTTGTGAAGTTTCCCACACGCGTGGCTATGCTTGCGAAGTTTCAAACCAATGTTTTGTTTGTTTCACAATACCGCGTGGAAAACCGAAGAATTTGGAGGGGCAGGCAACAATGAAAATGATGTGTGTTTTTTTTTTCACTGTGGCGTGACAGTGTGATTAATCATCAGTAAAGTTTATGTTGTAGCATTTCATTGTGGAAGCTTCTGCCCAATGATACCAGTGTAGAACTTCAGGGTTGCTGGGTAAATAAGACACATTTCATTTATTTTCATACACTTGTTGCTGCTGCTACTGCTGCTGCTGCTGCTGCTGCCGCTACTTCTACTTATATTACTATTGTTCCTGCTGCTGCTGCTACTTATCATCATCATCATCATCATCATCATCATCATCATCATCTTCGTCATCATCATCGTCGTCAACATCATCATTATGGTTGTTGCCATCATCGTCGTCAATGTCATGGCTATCTTTATCACCATCGTCATCAGCAGCAGCAACAGCAGCAATAGAAGCACCACAACCACCACCACCACCACCACCACCACCACCACCACTCTCATTCAGCCATCTCTGGTCCCTTGGACTGAACAGAGGTGCATCTGAAATCGCTGGTTATTGATCTTCACGAGTGAGGCGGAGTGGGCGAAATATCTCGTCTTCAGCGTCCGCTGTGTCTTGATTTTTCTATTTTCAGGGGTCTACCGATTGTCCAGCTGTCTGTTTTGAGAGATGGGATTGGCGAGGAAGGAGGATAATGTAAGGAGGTGAGAAGGGGAGGGGTGACTGTGTGTGTATGTGTGTGTGTGTGTGTGTGTGTGTGTGTGTGTGTGTGTGTGTGTGTGTGTGTGTGTGTGTGTGTGTGTGTGTGTGTGTGTGAGCACCCACTTTTTCAAGCATATGATGTGCAGCGTAAATAGATCAATGAATTTGACTCCTCCTTCAAACTGATGCAACTTCTTCTTCTTCTTCTTCTTCTTCTTCTTCTTCTTCTTCTTCTTCTTCTTCTTCTTCTTCTTCTTCTTCTTCAGCCATAATCTGTCTCTATCTTTGAAGAACCATGAATATCCATGACCTCACGTGTTTAGTCAATGGGGATTTTCATGTATGTCTACACGCAACTGACCTGCGTGGTAGGTAAATCAGATTTAGGCACAGTTATATTTTCTCCAATT
>JAAQRG010008037.1:5000-20875 GCA_011634625.1 Babylonia areolata
TATTGACCAGGTGTTTGTGCAAATGTTAGCGCCTTTGGCAGTTCCTGAGTGTGTACAGCTCTGTGTGTATATCGTAGAAAAGTACGTGAGTGACAGTGTCTGGGTCATCGACTGTGGCAATTGGTCCATGAACGGAAGGCGAGGATTTCTGAACAAGAGACAGACGGATTTTGGTGAGTGGACTTTTCCACACATCACGCTCTTAGAACTGTCCGCATGGTCGGCGGTAATTAGTTTCGTTTAAGAAAATAGCGATTCTTCTTTCCCGCTCGCGTGAGATATGATACACATGCTGGAAACACACGCACACACGCACACACACTGGCAGCGCAAGCACAACCCCCGCTTACATAGAACGTACACCCACACACATGCGTGCGGACGGACGGACACACACACACACACACACACACACACACACGCACACACGCACACACACACACGCATACACAACCCTCACACACGCGTGCACACACACACACACACACACACACACACACACAGAGGCACACTGTAGCACGTGCTACACGCCCAGTACTGGTGATCAGTGCTCACAGGGTTTATCACCATGCCCACACCACAGGCACGTGAGAGGTGGCAAGATCAATCAACCTCTAGTTTCATCGATCCCTTGCAATCAATCACTTTTTATGGGCCACACTCTCACAGTAGTAGTTTTTCCCCTCCGCTTCTCCGCATATTGTATGCCTGCTGGTCTGTCAGTCTGTCTGTCTGTCCATCTCGACCTCTAGCCATCCCTCTTTCTCCTGTCTCTTTCTCTGTTTGTGTCTGCCTGTATGCTGCTGTCTTGTCCAGTGTTTGTGTCCGTCTGTAAGACAATGCCCTCTTCGACCTTAACTACCCCCCTTCCGCCTTATCCTTCCACTCTTTTCCTCTTCTGTCTCTCTCTCTAACCATCCTCCTTCTGCTCATGACATATTTGGTTCATTTCATGGCTTTACACATTGATTTGCGTGTGTGTGTTTGTACTTAAGTATGCAGTGGTATTTAATTTAAAGCGTGCTTTTCAATGTCAACAATTCCTCTGCACGCAGGATGTACATGAATGAACTTCTGTTTTGTCCCCTTCCTGACCCAGTTCCTTCTTTTGTATTGTGGCCCAAGGCCGATGTACATTAAAACATTTCTGAGTTCTAACCCTCTTCCGCGTTCATGTTTAATTCAGCTTTTGTCACACACCCTAATTGTGTCTGCAACCCCACTATCCTTTTATTTTCATTCTTTTTCAGATTAAAAAAAATCTTTTTATTCTTCTGAAATAATTTAACTTGAAAAAGATGTGGTGACAAGCTAATAAAATCAATGTAATTTTATCGATATATGAAACAAGGAAACAAACAAATTCTGAAGATAGATAGGTCTGTCTGTATCTACTGGATGGTGGGGGAAATATTTGTTATTTCTACATGTGTAATTCCCACTTCGTGGTCAAAGCTGTTCACAGAGCTTCGTGGTTTTAAAACATGTATACAATGATACAATGATGTGGAGCATTTCAACCATTGATTTGTGTCGAGTGATCAGAATGTGTGAACATCAAATATTCGTGAAGTTAAACGCATCACAGTAAGCACTTGCTGAGTGAGGAAGTCATGCAGAAAGCATGAATGCAAAAACAAAAGTGATCACAAAAACACCACATTAAGTTCCCGTCTGTGCTTGTTATAAGAAATTGGACGAAAGCTGATCAGGACAAAGGATGAAGCCGTAAGTATATGTTTCTGCAGCTTTCTGTAATATAAAGCCATAACAACACACAGCTAAACATTGGCATTGAGTCATTTTACCATTCCCAAACTTTACAAAGTCTCACCATTCTGTAAAGTAGGAACATTTTATCCTAATGGGGATACGTAGGTCTAAATGTCAGTGCTGTGCAACCCAGTTGGTCATACACTTTATGAACGAAATGAAACTGACTGACTCGGTGAAGTTCGGAAAAATGGGGTACGTCGACAAAGGAAAGGACAGGCAAATAACCAAAGGGATATGGGGATGGGGTGTGGAGTGCGTGGATTTACAAGGTAGCGGTGGTGTAAGGACCACAACCCTTCCCTCTTCCCCCCTCCCCAACCCCCCACATCTGCCTCTGTCTGACCGTCGACATCTTACTTTATAATCAATTCGTGAAAGAGGGAGGATGAGGGGGTAAAGACTTAAAAGGTATTGATAAAACGACAAGGAAGCCGTTTTCACACACACACACACACACACACACACACACACGCACGCACACGAACGCGCGCGCACACACACACACACACACCAGTAATCTTTAAAGTCTTAGAAGCGATTTCCATTTGTGTCGCAGCTGCTGGCAAACATTCTTGAGGCTGCCCCTTAAAATTACTGCAGTGTCCGGAAATGTGTTCTCAGTGTCTGGATTCCCCGATCAGCCTCTGGCATTGTGGTCCAGTCTTCTTTCTTTCTTTCTTTCTTTTTCTTTTCACTTGTTTATCCATTTTTCTTGTTTTCTCGCAGTCTTTCTTTCGTTTTCGTTCGATTTCCTTCCTTTCTTCGTTCTTTCTTTTATTTCCTGAACTATTTTTATACTTCACCTTCATAATCAGTTACACAAATGAACGTTATCACATGAATTCAGCATAATCTTCTCTTCTTTTTTTTTTCTCTAGTAAATTGGAGCTTCTAAAGTGACCCTTATTAAATTTAACCCAAATTGGACATCAACAAGTGAAGTTTTGTTTCTTACAAGGTTCCCTCAACAGATCTGATGCGATTTGACGCAGTCTTGGGCGTCAGTGACATAAAAGTTCATGAATTTAACGATTGAAATCTCTCTCTCTCTCTCTCTCTCTCTCTCTGTCTGTCTGTCTCGCTCTCTATCCCTGTGCATGCCTGTCTTCTCTGTTGTCTCAGGCTCAGTCTCTCTCCAATCCCTCTCTCCGTTTCCCCCTCTCTCTTTTCCCCTGTACCTCTCTTTCTACCCCCTCTCTCTCTTTCTCTGTCTCTATGTCTGTCACTCTCTCCCTCTCTTTCCCTCTGTCTGCTCGTCTTCTCTGTCTCTCTCCCCTCCTTCTCTCCCCCTCTATCTTTCTATCCCCCCTTTCTCTCCTTCTCTGTCTGTCCTCTCTCTCTTTCTCTGTATTCTCTCTCTGTGCCTTTCTCCTCTCCCCCCTCTCTCTTCCCCCTCTCTGTCTATCTTTATATTCCCCTTTCTCTCTTCCTCTGGCTGTCTCTCTCTTCCTATATCTGTCTCCCTCCCTCCCTCCCTCCCCCTCTCTCTCTCCATGTGAACCTGACGGACAGTCTGCCCACGGACTGCCAAACGACGTGATCACGAAGCACGGCTGGAACAAAGCAGTGAGCGGTTTGTCCTCGTCAAGCTGGAGCACAACCACTAGCGGCGAGCCTGTTGTATTCAGTCGTCAGATGTGGTCAAACCAGTTCCTGTTATCCTTCTGCGCAGTCGGTCAGCGAAAGAACGATACGACTCGATCAATCAATGAATCAATCAGTCTACCAGCCAGCCAATTAGCCGTTCACAAAAAAGTGTCCAATAAACAGATATGGCGTGGAAAATTTCCTGATGAATGTTACGGCCTTGACTGAAGTCCGGGCTGTTTGGTTTGTGTAAGCATCATTAATCCACTCATCGATTCATCTGCTGCGGCCTGTGCCTGCATGGAACCGAACACAAAGGGAACAACTGGTAACCTACGTCTCACGGTCTGTGTACTTTGCCACCCAAACCTTGCCGCAACAGGGTGGCCGGCACATTAGTGGTTGTAGCAGCCTCTGTCCACAGCCCAGTCACAGCGGGCTTCGTAAAGGCAATTCTCCGCCTCGTTTTCTTCAATTATTGAAACAAGCCACGGCTTCAAAGGCGCCTTCGTCTGTGACAACGAAAGGCAATGAAATCGACACGGCACAGCACGGCACGGCACGCGTTCCTGCTCATTAGCTTGTTAACTCTGTTCCCCTCCCTCTTTATCTTTTTCTGTCTCTACCTCTGTCAGTGCCTGCCAGCCTGCCTGTTTGCCAGTCACTGATGTTTGGCTCGCGTGTGTAAACAAAGTGAGCGTATGTAGTAAACCTGTTTCGTTATCTCTATGTGTGTGCGTACGAATGTTTCCTTGGAAAACTCTATCAAAATAAATTCATTTGCATTGGAACTGAAATGCTTAATCTGTCAACACCAACCTAAAAAAAAAAAAAAAAACCAAAAAACTAATCAGCAACTATAGGGATGTTATTCTTAGATATTAAATATTATTTCCTTTTTTTTTTTTTTTTTTTTTTTTGCAGGTTGGGGTGTTGACAATTGCTTCAGTTCCAAATGGTGATGGGGCCCTCCAGTACTAACACTTTTATAGAGATGGCAGAGGCAGGTTTCATTGCATTGGAACTGAAATGCTTAATCTGTCAACACCAACCTAAAAAAAAAAAAAAACCAAAAAACTAATCAGCAACTATAGGGATGTTATTCTTAGATATTAAATATTATTTCCTTTTTTTTTTTTTTTTTTTTTTTTTCGTTTAGCCTTCGCATCCACAAGATTTTCTTGGATCGCTCCCGGTTCGTTGCTGATTTAGCATTTGCGTCGTCGGATTAGCGTTTGGTTAAATCGCGGTTTTAAGACAGCAAGGCACAAAGAAATTTTGGACAGGCCACACGGAATAACACTAACAGCATTATCGCCATGTTTATTGGACACCAATATTTGAGAGGATATTGATTAAGTGGAATGAAAATGTTGAAAGTTGCAGTCGACCACACGATGTCCTCGTCAGACATTTTGCATGAAAGATCGGTGACTGTGTGAATCGTTCAGCAGCAAAAGTTACTTTTAAAATTATATGTGCATGTCTGAGCGGAAAATTCAGAGAAAAGGCAGGAATAGGTTAAAAATCCGAACGATGAGAACGAATAACCCGTAAGTTGCGTGGGTATTAGTGATACACGGGACCTATGTGAGTGGAACTGACTGTCTTGAACAACACAGCACAGCGTTTTAATCGATCTACAAATACACGTTTTTGACAATCAGCAAAAATCATTTTCATCAGTTACTCAGTTTACACATCATCTATGGTTTTATGTGGAGTGTTGCACAAGCGATTGGAGTTTTTGACTGGCTTCAAATAATTTCTAGGCGTTTTGTGCCCTGAACCGTTAAGTATCACACTGATTCTTCTAAAAACGGCTGAAAAGTGCTAAGCTTCCATGCTGAAACAGGCATTCACATTATTACCACTGTAAACTGTGATGTATTCAGACCGGAATAAAACTATACATGTACATATGTATCTAATATCCGAAATTCATCATTCATTCATTCATTATCCGAAATACAGTGACAGAGATTTGTTCCCCAGTTCACCGAGAATGGAATAACTATCACGGTGGCCTTGACTTCCAGAAACATGACACTTAGATAAGCTAGATCTGTTTCTGCTTCTTCACGTTAAGATCCACTGAGTCGTTTTACAAAAGAAACATGACCACAGCTTCTTTTTTTTTAAAAGAAAAAAAAAAAGAAAAAAGAAAAAAAAAAAGAATCCCCCCTCCGTTCAATTCAAAACGCACTAACCCACAGACAGGACAGATTTGTAACTGTGGTGTTGTGGACGTACGGAATACGATTATCAGTGGAGAAATGGAGGTTGTGTTATGCACACGAAATGTGTGAGGCATGGACAGCAGAATGGACATACGTGATACGTTTTTATTGGGAAATGGAAACTATACGGTTGTTAGTGGGAAATAGAGACTATACGGTTGTTAGTGGGAAATGGAGACACTACGGTTGTTGTTAGTGGGAAATGGAGACACTACGGTTGCTGTTAGTGGGAAATGGAGACTATACGGTTGTTAATGGGAAATGGATGATTTACAGTTGTTAGCGGGAAATGGAAACTATACGGTTGTTAGTGGGAAATGGAGACTATACGATTGTTGGCAGGAAATGGAGACAATGCGGTTGTTAGTGGGAAATGGAGACTATACAGTTGTTGGTCGGAAACGGAGACTATACAGTTGTAAGTGGGAAATGGAGACTATGCGGTTGTCGTTAGTGGGAAATGGAGATTATACGGTTGTTAGCGGGAAATGGAGGCTATACGGTTGTTAGCTGGAAATGGAGAATAAAATGTTGTTAATGGAAAATAGAGACTATAATTATGGTTGTTAGCAGGAAATGGAGACTATACGGTTGTTGGTTGGAAATGGAGACTATTCGGCTGTTGTTAGTGGGAAATAGAGATTATACGGTTGTTGGTCGGAAATGGAGACTATTCTGTTGTTGTTAGTGGGAAATGGAGACTATACGATTGTTATAATGGAGTTATATGGTTGTTAGCGGTAAATGGAGACTATATGGTTGTTAGTGGGAAAAGGAGTCTATACGGTTGTCAGTGGGAAATGGAATCTATACGATTGTTAGTGGGAAATGGAGACTGTACGGTTGTTAGCGGGAAATGGAGAATATAAGGTTATTAATGGAAAATAGACTTTATGGTTGTTAGTGGGAAGTGGAGTCGATACGGTTGTTAGCGAGAAATGGAGGCAATACGGTTGTTTGCGGGAAATGGAGAATATACGGTTGTGAGTGGGAAATGGAGAATATGCGGTTGTTAATGGAAAATGGAGACATTACGGCTGTCGATGGGAAATGGATACATTACGGCTGTCGATGGGAAATGGAATACGAAAGGCGTGAGGCATGAAATGCAGACAGACAGCTGTCACCGACAGCTGCCACACTCTTGCATGACACTGGGAACTCAACTCACCAGAACGAGACGGAGTTTGTGCCCAAATCGATTTAACTCGATACTCCACATGTGCGCCGATATTCTGGAGGAAATGCAGCTCCCCCACCCACCCCCATTTGTGTGTGTGTGTGTGTGTGTGTGTGTGTGTGCGAACGCGCTTGTGTGCGTGCACGCTGAGAGAATTCCACACTTTGACCAAAGTGCTGTTTGCTGCCGATTACATAAACACTCACAAGAGTGAGGAGTGTTGAAAATCCCATCAAGCAAAATCCACTTGTGCTTGCGTGTGTATGTGCATGCGTGCTTACGTGCGTGCATGAGAGAGAGAGAGAGAGAGAGAGAGAGAGAGAGAGAGAGAGAGTGTGTGTGTGTGTACTGTCTCTGTCCGTCTTTACTCAGTCTGTTTGTATGTTTGTCTGGCCCCTCCCCCCATCCCCTCCTCCCTCTCTCTCTCTTTCTCTGGGGAGGATAGCCACCAATGATTGTAATGGGGAAGGGACTGCATACAGACAGATAGGTGTTCGTGTTTTCTCATCTCTGTTGATGTTAGGAGCACACGAAGAAAACAGAGAGAGAGGGACTGAGAGGAGCGGAGAAGTGAAAACTGATTTGATTTTGATAGTGTAAATACATAGTGAGGTATTGATTAACTAATGTATTTGCCCGCTCGTAAAAGTATAATTTTTCATGGCACTTGTGACAAGATAACAGCATTTTTCTTTCTTTTTTTCCTTCTATTTCTGTCCCCCCCCCCTCCTCCACTGCCGTCGATTCACATTGGTGGCAGTCACTGGCACTGTTCTGTTTCCACATAAGCATTTTCAGTTTCTCAAGGAAGAGTCACTCGTTCGGACAAAATCCATATATATACGTTACACCACATCTGCTAGGCAGATGCCTGGCAGCAGCATAACCCAACGCGCTTAGTCAGGCCTTGAGCGCATGCATATATATATATATATATATATATATATTTGTTTACTATCAGAGTGGATTCTTACTACATAATTTTGCCAGAAGACAACACTTTTGTTGCCATGGGCTGTGTAGAAAAATAAATGAAATAGTTTTTTTATTATTTTTATTTATTTATCGTCTCATACAAATGACCAGACGCTCAGTTTGATTTTCCTGTCAAACTTGGGAGAAAGGGCGAGACCGGGATTTGAACCCAGACCTTCAAGGACAGTGTATTGGCAGATAAGCATCTTAACCATTCTGCCAGCCACCTTGCTCCTCGTCCGCAAGCAGAACACCACCCTAAAAGCTCCATACAATAATTGCTCAGTCGCGGAGCCAGAGTGAATGAGTGCCCTCCCTGGCGTGGTAACCCACAACCAAAGACATCCCTCGTGAGTCTGCCGACACCAGAGATTTGGACATGAACTTTCTACCAACGTGGAAGTGATGCGAAACCAAAACTTTGGGCACCGTGAGATGTTTAACAGGCGTGAAGGGTAACATAACTCGAGAACGTGTCGTTAGTTCTGATGATTGATGGTCGTGCTAGAGGGGCCCAGTCAGGTTGGAGATTGTGTGACAGCTCTGTAGCCTGGGTCTCCGGTCAGGCCCGAAAGTCTGTAGTGTAGTTCACGGAATTAGACTAACATCATCAAAGGTGCACTTGCGAAGTGGCGACAACCTCAAAAGGCGGATATGCTACATGAATTATTGGTCACAACATGATCCCAGTCTTCCAGTTTGAAGCTACAGAAATCGACAAGGACCGAACTAAATCTACGGTGTTACGTCTCTGATGAGATTTCCCCCAGAAATTCGATGTTGGCTGATAAGATTTTACAAAAAAATACATGCAGCAGTATGCATTCTTAAAAAAAAATAAAATAAAAAAAAAATCAAAAAAAAATCTGAACTTCGCGATTACCTTGTCAAAAGGACATGGTCAGGGACAAGATAATTAATCGGCTCAATTTTGGACCGATTCTCAAGGCAAGGCTGTTCAAAAACTAATCGTTTTTCGGGTGTAAAAATGATGTTCCATCTGCAGACGAGAGCAACCCATGAATAAAAACCACAGTGCATCCTTTCAGCTAAGATACAGCGCGGAGAACAAATAGCGTAAAAACGGTGCATAATCTCATCATTTTCCCAGTACATAGCGTGAAGAATAGACCGCATCATGCACTGGGCTGCTGCTTTAAAGACGTAAAAATTGGTTACGTCAAGAAGAATGTCGCGTCTCCAAAAAGACCAAACACACGGCTTCCGCAGACCTGTCCCACGGGAGGTGTTTGGTTAATGGCGCAGAGCCTTTCTTGTGGGGAAGAGCGGAGTGTGGGGGGGGGGAGGAGCAATATTACATGAATAATCGATTGGCAGTGAACTCCTGCTTGAAGTGGATGGGAGGGTGTATGACGTACTGTGTATCGACCGCGCGTCTGATGTTCATCAATATGCCTATTAGAGTGCTCTTTGGAAGGAGAGGATGAGAGGATTTTGGGGTGGTGGTGGAGGTAGAGAGAGGGGGGAGGGAGGAAGATAAAAAGCAAAAATTAGGGCGTGTAAGCGAGCGTGTAGATGTGTGTGTGTGTGTGACACACACACACACACACACACACACACACACACACACAGAAAGAGAGCAGCATCAGCTTTTCATGTTCATGTCATGAGTGTGTACAATCAGAGTGCACGCAGTGTATTCCTTTTGCCGACGAGAACACCATGATCTTGACACAGGTTTGAACCATCAGTCTCGCCTCTCTTGTGAAATGTACGTTTAAGTGCGAGTGTTGATCACATAATTCTTAGCCCATGCCAAAAGATTTGTAAAGTCGGTAAGATAGGCTAAATCAGATAGATAATTATATTACCATAAAAAGATAGACAGACAGACATATTGATAATAAAATAGGTGACATTGTAACTTTTACTGACAGTTATAGATGATAGGAAAAAGAGTATGGTTGACTTATCGATTAATAGGATGACTGACAGATAGATTTATAGATTGTTGACCAGCTGATTTTTTTAATCAACTGTACAAGCAGCCCAACAACAACAAAAACAGAAAACAAGAAAGCAACAACTGCAGTCTGGCGTCTAATTAAACCGAGCTCTGTCTGAGACATTCATGTCGCAATAACGCAAAATGCGAAACCCACTTCTCGCCGTCTCTTTGAACACTGTTCGGCTTTCCAACCCTGCAGTCCGTTTCTTTACCCCCACCTCCACCTCACCCTGAACACACACTCCCAGCCCCGAAAAAAGACAGGAGAGCTGGTGCACCCTGTCGCCCAGGCCTGTGGAAGGTAAACACTGTGTCTCTCTCCCCCCCCCCCCCTCCCCCTTGCCCCCCTGTGTCCCTGGCAGGATGTTCTGGTTCCAAGGCATGTCATGTCAGCGGGTGATGGTGTCCTCTGGGAGAAACGACCCGCTTTCAGCCTTCTCGTGTTGTCTTCAATTTGCGAGTTGTGAGGGCCGCGCAGTATTGAGTTCACGCCCCTACACTATCACCCCCAGAAAAAAAAACACATACAAAAGTGAAAGAGAGAAAAAAAAAAAGAACGAAAGAAAGAAAGAAAAAAATCCAGACTCCCAGACGTCCACAGAAGTTAACTTGTTTTCTACCTGGCCTTTCTAAGATTTCGAAGTTTTAAGTTCACCTTTGCATGTTTTCAGTTGGGTTGAGCGTATTGGCTGTGCTTTTTGAGACAGGTCTTTGGTCTGATTTAGTTGATGCCTGCCATTGGGGTCACTGTGGAGAGCGCGCACGCGTGCGGGTGCGAGTGGGGGTGGGGAGGGTTATAAACAACAATTGGGTGCGTGCGTGTGTGCACTGACGCACCTCTCTATCTGTCTCTGATTGTCTGTCCATCTCTCTGTCTGACTGTATGTTTGTCTGTCTGTCTCTGTCTCTCTCTAACTCTCTTTCTCAACTGTCTCACACTGACATATATTTTCCCGCTGCGCCCCGATGTTAACCACAGTTTATTTGGTTCTTATTCTGTAGTCAGAAATGAAACAGAATATAGTTTATTCCAGATCATAAGGGGTGAATGGGGATGGGCGTCTGGCAAGATCAATCAGACATGTGGACCTCTTACGCTGGTACCGGGACAGACCAAGCCCGGGTGTGGGTGGGGGACTAGGGATGATCGGCATGGAGGTATGATATGCCTCTGATGGGAGGGATGACCTTCCCCGCCACCCCTAACCCCCAAATTCTCTGTTAGCCGATAAAATTTGACCAATTCATGTGTAGCATTAGGCGTTCTAAAAGCTCCGAGCTTCGCGATTACCTTGTCGAAAGGGCAAGGTCACAGACAAGATAATCAATCGGCTTAATTCTGGACCAAAGTTCAGGCTGCACGAATAACTAACCGTTTGGGGGTGTAAAAACGATGCACCATCTACAGAAGAGAACAACCCATTAATAAAAGTCACAGTACATACTTTCAGCATGTTTGCCAAGATACAGCGCGAAGAATAGACAGAGTCATGCACAGCACTGCTGCTACATTTCCACCCGAGACACTTCAAGGCAAGAGAATGCGTGTCTGAATTACCCGGCACAATTTCCACCCGGTCTTTCTCAAGGACAAACGTGAATGTATTTCAACGTCCTCCACTGCCAATACCAGCCCTCTCTTTATTCAGTAGGGTGCATGCGCCTTTGAAGGCCAGGTTCTTCAAGGCTGAGGTCTAGGTTTGAAGATTGATTTTAACGTAGTTTCTCCTTCGTGCACTCACCCCTACGAGGTATCCCCTGCCCTCTCTATTCTCCTCGGGGAAATGCCGGGGAGGAGATTTGATTTGGGGACTGGGGAGCTCGTTATCCGGGAGAGTGATTCCCCCCAGGTGATGTGAACTGAGGCGCGCCATATTGAGCGTGACAGCCGTGATCGGCCACCGATCGTGTTCAGTCTCTTGTAGTTTCGTTTGCCGTCTCCCTGTCAGTTTTGTTTACCTGTTTGTCTGTCTGTTTGCCTGCCTGTCTGTCTGTCTATCTCTCCATCTCTCCCTCCCTCCCTGCCCCCTCCCCACTCTCTCGCCCTCTTTCTCTTGCACTCACCCACTAGAGCCTATTGAAAACTATGAAGTGAAAACGACAGAAGACATTTGAAGGCGAGGAATGTCTGTTCTTCTGCACATGGTCTACAGAGCTCCACTGGTAGGTCTTTGAGGTCGCGTTCCCAGTGTTGTCGGTTCAAATCCCAGAACACGCAACACACAAAAATAAATTCCTAAATTTGGGGCTTTTTTCAGCCAGCTGTGTTGTCCTTGGTTGCCCTAAAGGATGGGTAAAATTGTCATACATTTATAAGTCCTACTTGAAGGCGCACTTGAACGTTCGAGTTGAAAGAAGCTTGTCCACCTCCAAATTTTAAACTGTTGACGTCTGTATGCTAATCAAAGCATGCAGTTCCCTTTTCCTCGTTCTCCCATAATGATTATTCCCATCGGCTTTGCTGTTTCAGGTGGATGTCGACACGTTAAACATGCACGTGATCAAAGACGGAACAGTATAGTGCTACTTACATGGCATAACAGTGCGATACAACACAACAGAGCAAATAAGCTTCTAGCACAGAGATAGTTTAACCCCCCCCCAAAAAAAAACAAAAAAAACAACAACAACAACAACAACAAACAAACAAAAAAACAAAACAAAACAACAACAACCAACAAAACACACATAAAAACCGCAACACAACACAATATCCTATTCTTTTACTGTCATACACTGTCACATCGCACATAAATGAGCTTCTGTTCAATGCGTTGTTGATGCAGCGTTTCAAGCGCTTCCCCTGATACTGGCAATTCCAACTAATAACCGAATTAAAGTTCCACCCGGCTTTCCCTTTATGATGCGCGTGACAGTGACGTCGCGTGACGCACGTGATCTGAAAGAGGGTGGGGTGGGGAGTACATGTCCCTCCCTGCCCCGTGCAGTGTCCACGTAACTTACGGAACGTTTCCGTGCTGTGGGATCGTTCTGTGGACCAGGGCAACGCATGAAACGACGCTTTACTGCACGTAAGGTGTGAACGTGTGGAGGGAAACATTTTTTTTCTGTATTGCTTGTAAGGTATGAATGTGTGGAGGGAAACAACATCGTTTTTCTGCACAGGCATCGCCGTAATTACAGCTGAGCCTTACCAATTTCTTCCCTTTTATTGATTTTTTTTTTCTGGCTTGTTCGTTTGGTTATTTTGGTTACTTAACAGCTGGAAGAATAATTTATAATATGTGTTTTGCGTTGGGTAAGTCCTTGCAGAACTCTCAAAGCATGGCACACAAACGAGTGGCCGACGCCATGGACCCAATGACTAATCGTCACTCTTCCCAGGAAAGGACATCTCCAACGCTGCCGGAACTGTCGCGTCATCACTTTTGCCAGCAGAGTCATACTCAAAATAATTTAAAACAGATTAAAGCCATGAGCAGATACCATTATTGCTGAAGAACAGGCTGGATTCCGCAAAGGCAGAAGTACCGGCGAACAGATCTTTAACCTGCGTGCCCTTTGCAGAAAACACCTCCAACTCCAGAGGGGTGTTCTACCACGCTTCGTAGACTTCAAGAAGATGTTTGACAGTTTGCAGGAGGCACTATGGGCGGCAGTGAAACAAAAAGCCCATCCATCCAACCAACCAACCAACCAACCAAACAGAAAACATTGGACAAAAGCTTATATGCACCGTCCAGCAACTTTACCCCAAAGCGACCAGTGCTATACTAACACAAGGTGCTACTGGGGAGCGGTTCTATACCTAGGATGAAGTTCTTCGGGACTGCCTTCTGTCGTCTACACTGTTCAACTTATTCCTAAAGCACATCATGTCAGCGCAGTCAGCACTGGAGGAAGAACTATTACAAACTTAAGCTTCGCAGATAACATCGATGGCCTAGCAAGCAGTGAGCAAAAACTTGCTAAGCTTGTTAAAAGACTGAAACATCGACAAGATACAGTATGGATATCAGCGCCAAAAAGACCATTTTGCAATGACCAGCCACAACATCACCACCGCTGCTGATAAAACTGTCCATGACCTGAAACTAGGAACTGTTTAACAGTTCACCTACCTGGAACCCGTGGTCAGCAACGATTGACCCAAACCGGGAATCTTCTCAAGGGTAGCAAAGACACCATTAGCAATTGTGCAGGTGAAAACCTGAGCGTAAAGACAACATCTCCATCAAACACAAGAACAGGGTCATCTGTGCACTGGTATATTCTATCTTCCTGTGTGCACGCGAGACATGGGCCCTCCTGGCAGGTTTGGAAAGAAAACCCCAGGCCATGGAAATGAGTTCTGATCGCAAGATACAAACCATAAGATACACTGATTCTATCACCAATGAAGAAGTGCGCCATAGCATGAAGCAACACATCAGACCATGTGAAGCTTTGCTGACAAGTAGTTAAGAAAAGAAAACCACGCTGGTGTGACCACTGGGAAGATTGTATTGTGTTGTATTACTTTTTGTCACAAGAGATTTCTCTGTGTGATATTCTGGCTGCTCTCCCAAGGGCTGTGACTCCCACGTCCACTCGTATGTACGAACGAGCTTTTTTCCCCCCGCTTTGTATGCAGTCACACTCCGTTTTTTTTGTGTGTGTTTGTTGTTGTTTTTTGTTTTAGGCGGTAGGGAGAGGTGGGTGACCGGGGCGGGAGGAAAAATAGCCGTCTCAGTGAGTTCACAGAGTAAAGGCAGAAGTGCCCCCCCCCCACCCCCACGCGCACACACACACACACACACACACACACACACACACACACACACCAAACTAGAGAAAAGGGATCGGCTATACAGAAGAAAAAAATCACTACCAAAATGTGCACATGGGGCCTACTGAAGCATACACGAAGTTCCTAATATAATATACGTAAAGAATTTTGTAACATGCACACCATGCCGCCAAACTACTGCTCCACACACTGGCAGATATTGACTGTTACAGTCTGTTCTGTCTTCGAAATACCAGCCCGAATTGCTCTCTCTCTCTCTCTCTCTCTCTCTCTCTCTCTGTGTGTGTGTGCGTGTGTGTGTATTTTTCACGTGCACACACAAATACACACATTCACACGCACATATGCACGCACGTACGCACGCACACACGCACACACACACACACACACACACACACACACACGAGTCTGAAACAACTGTCTCTAATGCTGTCTGTTCTCACAATCACTCTCCCACCAACACCCTCTCCCCCCCCCCTCTCTCTCTCTCGATCTATCTATCTCTATGCTCCCAGTCTTCAATTACATTATTTGCTTTATAGAGTTATATCATCAGAATGTCATTACTAATTATTGTTGTTCACCTTGCTCAAGGTTTGTTCATAGAGTTCTCTCTCTCATTCTCTCTCTTTTTTTTTCTCAAGGCCTGACTAAGCGCGTTGGGTTACGCTGCTGGTCAGGCATCTGCTTGGCAGATGTGGTGTAGCGTATATGGATTTGTCCGAACGCAGTGACGCCTCCTTGAGCTACTGAAACTGAAACTCTCTTTCTGTCTCCACTCCTCTCTCTCCCTCTCTCATCTAAAATCAAAGGTGCAGTGCAGCAAGCGCTCTTCTGTCGAACTGTTCTCTTTATACATGTGTGACATTTACACCTTTGTTGTCCACCCGTGAACATAACCTTTTCATTTACGTTATATTGACTTACATACGTACACGCAAACACACACACACACACACACACACACACACACACACACACAAGGACAGAGATGTGCACACAGAGAGAGGGGGAGAGAGGGAAAGGTGGCAGGAGTGGGGTTGGTGGGGAGGGGGGGGACATAAAATCGTTCATCAAATACATACCCTCCAATGCTTAAGCATCGTTAATGGTGCAAAGACGTTTTGAGTAAATCGGTCTTCAGAAACCACAAATCAGTACTCTTGCTGCCCCTTGATCTCTTTTTCGTTGGGTTGTTACCATAGCAACTGTCGCTGGCATTTATGTCCACATATAAAATTATATCTTTTCACCACTCTTTTCTTTTTTTCCTCATTAGACTTAGTAGAAAGCCCGTTACAGATGCGCCTTTTTTATTTTTATTTTTTATAAACATTTTATATGTTGATATTTAGATTAAAAACAGACAGAAAAGGAGATAATTTAATAGAAAAAAAA
>JAAQRG010008039.1:0-20826 GCA_011634625.1 Babylonia areolata
ACAATGAAAACTTGTAACCGACCCTGAAGAGTCAATCTGCGTCACCACTATGTGCCACTTCCATCCCACCCATCATCCATCCATCCCACCCACCCCAAGGTATCCATCTCCACTTGCTCCCCCATCTATCTGGAGTTTTTGTTTGGCTCATCAGGTAATCAGGCCGACTGTTTCTGCTGGTATAAGTGTCTGATTTGGGAATAGTAAAAGTGTGTGAGTGTGTGTGTGTGTGTGTGTGTGTGTGTGTGTGTGTGTGTGTGTGTCGCTGTGTGCGTGTGTCACTGTGTGTGTGTATGTGTGTCACTCTCTGTGTGTGTGTGTGTGTGTGTGTGTGTGTGTGTGTGTACATTTTATGTGTGTGGATGAGAGAGAGTGTGTGTGTGTACATTTGTGTGCATGTGTGTGTGTGTGTGTGTGGATGAGAGAGAGAGAGAGAGTGTGTGTACATGTGTGTACATGTGTGTGTATCACAATGTGTGTGTGTGTGTGTGTGTGTGACAATGTGTGTGTGTGTGTGTGTGTGTCATAATCTGTCTGTATCTGTGTGGTGTGCATGTGTGTCTCCAGGTATCTTTGTGTGTCTGTGCATTGAAAGTTCTGTGTCACCTTGCTAAGGGTACAAGTACCCTTGGCAAAGTGCAAGTCACTATCGTAGTTATCTACATGCAGTCGCATGGCCTCAGACCCTTACACAGCAGTCTTTTGTGTCATTATCTCCTTTCCCACAGCAAATGACTTCAGTGCCTTTGTCTCACGCGCGGGTCATTGCTTGTCTTGTGTGTGATTGTCTACGTAATTTGTATTTGTATTTGTATTTCTCTTTTTATCAGAACAGATTTCTCTGTGCGAAATTCGGGCTGCTCTCCCCAGGGAGAGCGCGTCGCTATACTACAGCGCCACCCATTTTTTTGTATTTTTTCCTGCATGCAGTTTTATTTGTTTTTCCTACCGAAGTGGATTTTTCTATAGAATTTTGCCAGGAACAACCCTTTTGTTGCCGTGGGTTCTTTTACGTGCGCTAAGTGCATGCTAGCACACGGGACCTCGGTTTATTGTCTCATCCGAATGACAAGCGTCCAGACCACCACTCAAGGTCTAGTGGAGGGGGAGAAAATATCGCCGGCTGAGCCGTGATTCGAACCAGCGTGCTCAGATTCTCTCGCTTCCTAGGCGGACGCGTTACCTCTAGGCCATCACTCCACTTGTAATAACACACTACTCTTGACTCAATAAATTAAATTGCTGCTGATAAAAAACAAATTCTGAACCGCAGAATTAAGTTGTGTACAACAGAATTATTGTACATTTCTCCTAATCATTTAGAGTCCTTTTTTCTTTTCTTTTTTTTTAAATTTCAGTCACGACAAAAATAATGCTAATCGGGCGAATACTGATGAATCACATATCAAGAATAAGAAAAAAAACTTTTTAAGTTTGTTCTTCATCTACCTGTCTGCACGAGTGTATGTCTGTAGAACTAGAAACATAATCATGACAATGTGCACGCCATAGCACCAATACACTGCTTTAATTATTGCTTCAACAAGGTGGGAAACTCAACTGCGTCAATTGATCTGTTCAGTATCTGCACCCACCGCTCTCCATCCCTCTCGCACCTTGTGAAGCACGATCAGATCACCCCATTCAGACACTGAGACAGACAGACAGACTAGCATGACGGCGGCATACCACAGGGGCAGAGCGACAAGACAAGCTGTGTACCATGCCAGGCCACACACAGGCTGACAGTGCCAATCAATACCTGATCAATACACACAACACACCCACCACCCCTCCCATCCCAACAGCCCCCACCCCTCTCCTCTCCTCCCCTCCCCTCCACCAGCCTGCATGTTTCTCTGCTTCACTCCCTGTGCTGAGCCCCCACCCCACCCCCCACCCTTCAATGGGAAGCCTGAAGAATGGATTGCAGTAAAATGTGCAAGTCAGCACTTGCTGTGCCAATTGTAGCATCACCCGTGGTGCAAGTGAAAAGGGAACCAGCGTTATTACTAGCACTTGGACCACGCACCCAGAGCTCAGGATGCTCAAAAAGAACAAGGGAAAAAAAAAAGCCTGTGTGTGTGTGTGTGTGTGTGTGTGTGTGTGTGTGTGTGTGTACTCACACACACACACACATGTGTCTGTGTGACTGTGTGTGAGTTTGTGTGTGTGTGTGTGTGTGTGTGTGTGTGTGCACAAGCATTTATTTGCATGTGTGTATGATGCAAGCAAGTACATGCACATGCATGCATGTGTGCTATACAGAGAAAAGAAGAGGCACACACATGGAAAGAGAATGATTATTAGAGTTACAATAGCTACGCACGCACACACACACACACACACAGTTTAGCATGTGGTGTGTGAAAATCTGTCTATCTGAAAAGGGCAACATTGATGAAAATGTGCACAGTTCTGCTTTCTTTCGTTCAATGCACTGAAAGCTGTGTAAGTATAACCTTTCTTCTCCCACAAACTTTTCCCCAGTTCTTTTACAACTCTATAAATACTTCAGCACATCATGCAAAGCTCTGCATCATAAATGGATACTATACACACAACAAAATAAAGCTTTCTTCTGACTGTCATATTGTTTTCAGAGATTCCACATTTATGGGATTATCAATTATCACGTTATATGACAATGGATACATGCAAATTTTAACTATAAGTCACAAACAAGCATTTCCTTCCTACAGAAGTCAGCAGCGGTGACTAAGTCCTGGCAATGTGGCTTCCGATCCAATATTACAGTACTTTGTCAGCTATGGCTATGGGGAAAAAACCCCACACCATATCCTGCATACATGAACTGTCGCATGTATACTTGAACACAAACCTTGATCAGAAGAGACAACAAATTAATGTCTATCAATGTATGTCCAGCGTCAATAAAACATGAAAAATATGTATCATCCATTGTCAACACGCTTGGTGAAGTTCAAATGAGAAAGGAGAGAGAGGGGGGAAGGGAGGGAGACAGACAGACAGACAAGAAAGAGACAGAGAGAACTGAAGTGCAAAGAGAGACAGATAGTGATCAAAGACTGGGAACCACAGGTCTTCGACACAAGTGCAGAGCCCTACATGGTGGCTACACACAGGTGAAGCTGCTGGCAATGTCACTGTTCTGGGTCTCCAGCAACACCTACAGAATAGAAGATACTCTGTTCAGCACTGCAGCCAAGCCAAAGAAACGGAAAAATAAACATCCACTTTCCAACTGCAATATACATTATATACTTCAGCGACAGGAAGGGGGTACAGCAGAACTGATGGTCTGACTAATTTAGATAGTACCCTTGCGACAAAGGCGCTTGAGATGGAAATCTAAACACACACGAGTTCAAATCAAAAGAGCATTCCAACACCCTGCACAGGAGAAGAGAACAAATTCAAATGCATGTTTGAAATTCCACATTCGGATCCTCATTGTTTGAAATCCTGCATGACAGACACTGGTCCCAAACATCTGCATGCTATGGTCCTTGGTTCTGGAAATCTCTTCTTCGAAATGTCAGACACTGAATCTTTATCACATCATTCAAAACTTACCTTTAATAACATTTGTTCAAACAGTATATGAAACCATCGCTCTTTTGAGGACAGAGGGTGGAGAAAGTGGCAGGTGGGAGAGGTATGTTGCGAGTGACACAAGTGTTTATTACGCCACATGTTCAATGTGCTCAGAGCTGCTGGGTAATTGTTATGTATAACTATAAATATGCACATTATTACAAATACTATGAAACATGATTATGATTATTAAATCAATAAATGTGTACCTAGCTGTGCATGATCAGCACTTGTGTCCAAATCGGCAACATGTTATAATTCAATAATACAGAGTTCCATACCTGTATCTCTGTAGACAAAGGGCAGAACAGAGAAGACAAACTGTATCTCCTTTCCTGCCATACCAATAGACCCCCCCTCACCCCCCTGCTGAACCCCCCCCCCCCCAAAAAAAAAAGAGAGAGGGGGACAGAAGCAACACATAATCTCTCTTGTTATGCAACACTATTGAGGAAGGACAGATTGTGTTTAGAAGACTCTTCTTTCCTGCTTACCTACAACAAACGGAGGACTGGGTGGAACCAACACAAAATCTTCTTCCCCTGCCACACCATAAACTTCCAGTCTGAATCAAACTGTCACAGACAAGACAAGACAAAAATGTCCCTTCTCCTACTAATTATACTATATTGATGCTGTATCATTATCAGTGAAGGAATGGAAAGACCGGGCACAAAATCTCCTTCCTAGCTAAGCTATATACACCGAAATGTTGAGGTAGGCCTTCACAACATGACCAAGACTAGGTCCATGTTTAAATCAGGTACTTGCCTTCCTACCCTTAAAGAAAAAACAACAAAAAAAACAAAAAAAAACCCACCAAAAACAAAAAAACAAAAAAAGAACTGAAAATGAAAAGTTCTCAACGAAAGGTATGTCATGTATGAAATCCTGCACACTCTGTGCTATACTGTTAGTAAAAAGGACAGGACAGGACAGAACCCACGAAAAAATCCTCTTTGAACACCTCCATGGACATCAATTTACCATCGCACAGAGCACAGAATCACACAATCCTCTTTCAATTCATACTTACACCAACACCACTGCCACACTGGGGGCCACTGGGAGACTGACTTGAACAAGGTCAGCCTCCAAATCATGGCAGAGCCTCCCACCTCCTCCCCTGCCACCACATCCACCATCTGCTGTTCAGACATGCACACCCTCTCCCCACCATCTCCCACCTCCCAGAACACACCACTTCTACACCAAGTCCCGGAACCGGCGATGGCAGGACAATCGAAACCCCTCACACAGCCTCTGATGGCGGAAGTGTGACAGCTCACAAACACTGGTGACAGCTGGAACCATCGGAGGTCACACCCTCACAGCCCAAGCGGCCATGGTCCCAATCCTCAAAACTCACTGGAACTGTCTGTCCGCTGGTAGACCGGCCATGCTGTGTGCCGCTGTGTTTGTGTGCATTTCAATGTTCCCCCCATGACCGTCTCATTTTTAAGTCAATTCCTTCCGAGGCTCCCACTGAACGTCTGGCTGGTATTTTATAATAATCTGCTTTAACAGTCATCAGACAGACTATTTATCAGAGGGCTCTGTCTTACACAAACCACTATCACATGCTCGTAGGCACCTTGCTTGCTGCTTACTGTGCCCATGTACAACACAGGATTTCCTGTGTCAGTAGCCGTAAAATCCGATACAATGACTAAATTATGCTGCCTCTGCCAAAAGTGTGATTTCAAACTGCATGCTCAGCAACTTCTCTGGCATACGCCTGCACAACAAAACTGACCAAGTCATCTTCAGCACTGACTGATGCACACAGGATCGCCCTCCAAGACTCGGCTCATGCACGCACGGACACAAGAACGGGTCATGAAGTCTCATCAAGTAAACGACGCTACACACTCCCAGTCCCTGCTGTCCTGACAACTGGACGGTGTGTGTGTCACTCCCTCAGTAAGCTCAACAACACATGCTCACATATTTTTCTTGATTTTTTTCTGACAGCCAAAGCTCGCTCTCTCTCTCTTTTTCTTTCCTATTCTCCAGAACACAACCACACCCCAAGCCCAACCACACCAATCCACTAAATTGCAAGGAATCCTTGGCAAGAAAAAAAAAAAAAAAGTCAGGCCCAAAATAGAGGGAGAGGCTGATGCAACCTGGGGCAGCCTTGTGCCATTCCCGCCCAGACAGGCCGAGGGAGGATCAATACCTTTCCATTTCCATCCCTTACCCCAGGCACAACCCGCCTCCTCCCTGCCTCCCACAACAAGGAGGGAGGGGATAGACAGACAGACAGGCGGACAAGGACAGGTCAGCACTTCTGGTTGTCATGGACACCAGGGGGTCAAAAGCCTGGGCTGAAATTATCATCGGAACACCACCATATCCCATGTATGTAGTAAAGCCAACCAGCCACCATCATCACCATCCTGCCATGCATTAAGCCCCACCACCCCCTCCTTTTTTTTTTTTTTTTTTTTTAATTTCCTGATTCATATTTCATTCTACTCACTTTTGACTATGATGATCAACATGTGATGATATAATTTATAAATTTACTTAAAATTCACCCCCAAAAATCCAACAATGAAAAGTAAGGGCTCTCTTGAATGTCTTTTGATTTTGTCAACAATGTTATTAAAAAAAATAAATAAATAAAATCAGCCATTATTATTATTGCTGGTAATAAAACTATTATAGTCATCAACATTGCTTCACAATCAAAATGAACACTAGCAAACAATACCAAACAGCTTACTTGAGTACACTTAAAAAATAATACAAAATATAGTAATTATGTATTTATCATCATTATTATCATTATCATCCTATACACTGATTCAACCTGGTTTGCCATAATAACTAGCAGGTTTTTTCTGTTGTTTTTTGGTAGTTGTATTTTTTTGTTTTGTTTTTGCTTTTTGAAAGATCAAAATAAAAAAACATCACCAAAAGCACTAATGTTAGTTTGCAAAACTGAAAAAAAAAAAAATCCCTTTTATAATTTTATAAATGAATGGAGACAAGATGGGAAGAGAAGTGACCTGCCAAGGTACAGAACTCTTTAATTAACTGACCACCCAGCCCCTCACTGAAAGAGCTGTATACTCTCCCTTTGACCACTCCCCTTCCCCCCCCTCAGCCTAAAAGCACCACAACCTTTCTTCACCATGGGCTTATCAAAATGAATGCCACGAAACATGACCTGGGGATAGAATTGTGTGTTGTACTTAACATGTCAATAATGAATTTATCAGATGAATGCTTATGCCATCATATTTGTAATCCCTGATGAAATGTGATCTCTAGAAATTTTTTTTCTTCTTCGTCAGACTTTAGAATTTGATTTTTGATTTCAAGCCTTCAAATTAAATCATGTTTCCCTACAGCCAAGCCAACTGCAGGACTGAATACCCATCAGTTCTTAACTCTCTCCATACGAACGGCGAAAGAGACGACGTTAACAGCATTTCACCCCAATTACCATCATCAAAATATTGCAAGCGGAAGGCTCTTATACTGAAGGGGTGAATGTTGACAAAGAATACCACAATTCTGATGACGGAAGCTAAAGGTTGGGTCATTCAGACACCCACTGGACATCCGAGGGGTCTGTGTAGAGGAGAAGAGAGGACTGGCCGTACTGAGTGAGTTAAAACATTGATTTCCTTATTGACTTGACAGAGAAACCAGAGGTTCATCCCAAAACGACGTCTTCATGGAGCTGCCAGTTGACATGTTCATGCCTGTCACAGTGAAAGTGATGCTGCAGGTCCATGCAGTAAATCACAACAGTTGGCCCACCTGATAGTGATACTTAATCAATTAATGATGAAGATTCAGTAAGCATGTACTGTCATCATTTCCTCCACACCCAAACTGAGACAAGACAAAGGGATCAAATTGCAAACTTCTTTGAGTATTTAATGGCAATGAAAACTGAAACTGATTTTTTTTTTTTTTAAATACTTTAGTTTGACTTTCAGTTTAGTTTTCATTTTTAATTCTAAAATACTACTGTTATAACTCAGTACTGTTACTACAAATACAACTATGAATGATAATAATCAACATCATCATAATAAGAGATAATAAAAGCACTCTAACAGTATCCATGATAATAAGTGTGTTGAAATGAAACATTCTTTATATGTGGGAAGTTGGCGCAGGACAGTCACAACCAGGGATGCCAAAACAAGAGGCACAAAGATTACCTCAGTCCTCAAAGCCAACACTCGATTGCACAAACCTTCAGCCTTGGCAGCTTGAGACTGCGGATGCTTCGTTACAGAAGTTGCTGGCATGCCTGAACAAACAATGCAGTGAAGACATTTGAGAGAAGATCGCCGCCAGCATCTTGCAACCTCTGGAAATCGGCGACACACGGAGAGAGCTGTCTGCGTCTGCCCTGCATGCCTGCTGGCGTTCCATGCCTCACATATGACCGCATACATGTGTGCTTTTGGACTCTGGGCTCTGGAGCCACATGTATGTCCATCTATGACTACCACTGATGATGGCAAAACCTATCATCACCCTTGGTCCCCAGCAAACAATCATGATGACTTGACTATAACTAGTATAACTGTAAAACAAAGCTCACAAAATGGGGATGGGAGGGGAGGATAAACAGTGGGATCATCAGAAAGACCACAGACATACATTAACATATAGATCTCAGAGACAAACTGAAAAAGATTCTTCCCCATTACACCCACCCTATACCCCATCCCAATCTGTTATTCACCACCCTCCTTTTCCTTCCTGTGTTTTTGCTTGAATCCCCTGACTGTTGCTGATAAGTATAGGATACCTGTCAGTGAAGGACTGTCACCTTTCTGAGATTTAAAAAAAAAAGAAAAGAAAAAGAAAAAAAAAAGAGCTTACACTGTTTAAGGTCAGGGCAACAACCACCACTCTGTGTTTGGACTTACACAACTTTTAATTATATTAAGCAAAATCAATGATACAACTGCCAAATTGGTAAGTGCAAAAAAGTAGTACAATAAATTCCTTTCAAACTCATGCGGCTCTGATCACACTTCACCAATGTTCAGCGCTCAAGGGTTGAATAATGCAGCACACTGAAGTGAAATACACTAACACCATCTGTGGCAATGTTCAAATTAAAACTTTCACAATAATCCTCTTTGCTAATTTGCCCCAGGCTACAGACAAATCCATTCCTTGATCTAATAATAATTCAACCAGCACTTTGTGTTGCTGATGTGTTGTTTCAGGTTCTGTGTTGGTATGCATTACACTGTTGTGTTAGACATATGTTGATCAATAATATGTAAATCATTCACTGAATAGCGAGTGTTCTCTGTTCAGTCCTTTGAATTGAAAAGCACCAAAAAGCTCACGACACACAGTCTATATATATATATATATATATATATATATATATATATAAAACAGTGTTGGAACATAATTCTCTATTTTATTCCAATCATTTGTCCATTTTGGTCTGTTTCAGCATGTATTTTTGAGCACAACCTCTATGCACATATCACTACAATTCATACATGTATGTATCTGTCATTGTAATGTGTGTTACACACACAATTCTCATCTGATCAGCGTCAAATCTGGTACAGTAATGGGTACTACTCACCAGTTCTGAGACTGATGTCTTACCAGTCTGCGGCAAATCTGCATCACCAATCTTGTTGCTTTTTTCTGGAATGGGATTCCAAGTTCCTTCCAATTTAACTTAAAGCATTTACCGACTGCAGTTCCCACGTTAGCTTCAAAAGCTGTCAGTGGACTTCTACATGTATAATTTCGGACTATTTATGCCCTGCTGTTTACGCATCCATACTCTGTTTTGGGGGATTATGCTTGCTGGGTATGGCTGTGTTGCCATAACCCGTTGAACACTGATATGGATTATTTGTATTTGTATTTGTCTTTCTTTTTTTCAAAGCAGATTTCTCTGTGTGAAATTCGGGCTGCTCTCCACCCATTTTTCCCTATCGAAGTGGATTTTTCTATAGAATTTTGCCAGGAACAACCCTCTTGTTGCCGTGGGTTCTTTTACGTGCGCTAAATGCATGCTGCACACGGGACCTCGGTTTATCGTCTCATCCGAATGACTAGCGTCCAGACCACCACTCAAGGTCGAGTGGAGGGGGAGAAAATATTGGCGGCCAAGCCGTGAACCAGCGTGCTCAGATTTTCTCGCTTCCTAGGCGGACGCGTTGCCTCTAGGCCATCACTCCAGGATTATGGCATCTGTGTTGCCCATGTTTGATCTGCTGCATACGTGCATGCATACAAACGTGTGCATGATGGAGATTAAAGCACCAGCAGGTTGGCACATAGCAAAAATGGGAGACTGGAAAAAATCTGCACTCTTTAACCACCTGGCTTTGATACCTGAATCAAATTCTGGACCCTCAGATTTGAAAATCCAATGCTTTCAACCAATCAGCTATTGTGCCCATCAGTACTTGTTGGCATTACAGTGACAGCAGCATAATATAAGCAGTGCAGCCATCAATAGCTCTGAGAAAGTGACTAGTTACTTACTGGCTGTGTCAGTATGGGGGAAAGCGTTCGACTTGAAAAGTCTGTTACACAGAAGTGTTATGGAAGTAACATCCAGTCTGTTTTGTATGTTATCCATGTCTGAGCTCTATCAGCATCACCCATGCCATGTCTGATCATGTCATCAAATTGAATTTGATTCTAATCTGAAAAAAAAAAAAATATATATATATATATATATATAAAGATTATGAACCTGTGTGAACTTGTTTTTATTTTGTTCCCCCCTTTTTTTGTTGTTATTATCCTGTCCACAAATGGTGTCATCCACTCTTGAGATCCTCTGGGTAGAATAATAGGAGGTACAGGCTTCAACACCTTTAAATTGCATCCCAGCCAAACAATGGCCATTTCACACCGACGAATTAGGCTAAGTTCAAATCCTGAAGGACAGGCAGACAGAGACAGGGTTTGTGGGCTACGCATGTTAAATCTATGTCTGGGGTAAAACGTCTGATTCAGTCTCCAGAACATGCCACATTTGTCCTACAGATCAGACATCTATCTCTGTAGCAACAAAACCTGCTGTTCAGAATCACAGAGAAAAAAACCCCAGAAAGTCCACCACACTGCTTGCACAAAGTGCATAAATAACCCATAGCAACCGGAGCCATTCTGGGAAAAGTTAACTGAAAGCCCCCAATATTTCAAACAACTTCAGTGCCAAAAGGAGGAGTTTGTATTATACACCATGTTTGGTGTTACATATACTTACCATGTCAAACTGATGCAAACTAGGCCTATCGGTTTACTCTGCTTGGTCAAATTTCGCGCAGCTAACAGAGAAAAGACGAGCCGTCTTGCCCGGTCCGCTCTTAGCCAATCAAACGCCTCTAAAAGCTATACGCGTGCTCACTGACAACTATCTTGGCAGAAATTTCCGTCCTGGGGCAGGCACTCAAGTCAAGGGGTTAATACAATGATAGGAAAACAAATAATTTACAAGTTACACAGTATGATACCTACAGACAGATCAAATCTTGCTGCTATATCACCCTACCCAGCCAACTGCAAAGGGGCCATTTCAGGTGGACAGGTAAATCTTTTTTTCTTTCTTTTTGGGTTTTTTTTTTTTTTTTTTTTTTTAAGTGGGTGTCACCACATTCATGAAGTAAAAAGGCCTTTTTTCAAAGAAAGAAAGTTATCCATTCACATCATGGCATGGATGGATTCACATGGTGCATGGTGTGTGTGTGTGTGTGTGTGTGTGTCACTGTGTGTGTGTGTGTGTGTGTGTGTGTGTGTGTGTGTGTGTGTGTGTCACTCTGTGTGTGTGTGTGTGTGTGTGTGCGTGACTGTGTGTGTGTGTGTGCGTGTGTGTGTGTATGTGTGTGTGTGTGTGTGTGTGTGTGTGTGTGTGTGTGTGTGTGTGTGTGTGTGTGTGTGTGTGTGTGTGTGTGTGCATAGTATGTTTGCTGATGGTGTATGTGAGAATAAGAACAGGAAAGCATCTGTGTGTGTCTGTGTGGATACGAGTTTCATCTTCATTAATATCAGAATGTCCCAAAATTTGATGATCTTAGAAATATGCCAAGTTTGTTGGGTTTTTTTGTTTTGTTTTTGTTTTTATTTTCGGCTCTTTAAAAAACCCATCTCAAAGCAGAATGAGGATTGTGTTTAAAGTTGGGAAAATTCATACTGGGAAAGATTGTAATTTGACTTTTTTTCTTTTTTCTTTTTTTTAAACTTTACATACATGTAAATACAAGGTTTACTTTACAACATATTTCATGTGCTAGATTTGTTTTTTTCCCCTGTCCAATCACCAAGAAATTAGCCCAGCTGAATTTGTTTTTCTGTTACTTAAGAAATGTTTATGCTGCAACTGTCTATCGTCCATGCCCCAACGAGGGTCAAAGGATTTAATTTACATAATTGAATCAATTCTGAAGTGCGTTATCTGTGTTCATGTGAAGGAGTGTGGGTGTAAGCTGTGCACAGCTGTGCACACTCGAGTCTATGGTACTGGTATGCACACATCATGCAGGAACACACACAAATTAATAATACTTGTGTGGAAGGATTTAAGTGTGAATGAAGGGTGTGCTTTTGACCAGTAGTGTGAAACCCTCCCACTGTCGCTGCACATGCTCAAAATCCTGTCACACACACACACACACAGCCCTAAGAATGTGGACACAGATGTCTGTCTGCAAATGGCACTGTCACTCACCTTTGCTGTCTTTCTTCTTCTTCTTTTTCTTCTTCCCCTCGCCAGCAGCAGTGTCGGAAGCCACGCTTTTGTTGCTGAGGTTGTAGGAAGAGCTCTGCAAGGCAGAGTCGAGGGTGCTTGGCAACACACCAATAAAGTCAGCGAGGTCTGGTGAAAGCCTTGACCGGCCGGACGGCCCCACCAAACGACGGGAGTAGGTCGAGTCATCTCTTGTGGTGACCCTGCCGCCGCCTATTGGATTGGATTCCTTTGAGAAGGTGGAGTGGCAGCTGGAGGAGCGCGCTCGTTTCCCAGCAGTGCTGGCTAGGAAACTGGAGCCGTAAAGTTTCTTGTGGACGTTCTCCTGCGGCTCAAAGAGGGACCCCATGGGCACAGGCTTCCCCTCCCGTCCCACCCTTCCCTCCGCGCGCCTGCTGAGTGCTGGATCTGGAAGCTGGATCCCACTGGACGCATCGCTGCGGGGGGACTCTATGGAATCGCTGTCGTTCTCCACCATCACCGCTTCGTCAAAGTGGTCAGCCAGATACATGTCACCTACAGACAGCGACTTGCCCACACGATACCTGCTGGAGTCTGCTGGGTCAGCCTCATGCTGTGTGGGCTGGGATGGGGCCGGCTGGGGAAAGTAGTCGTGGGCGCCCCGCTCCTCCATGTCCAACGCCTCCTCCGAAGACACGCTGGTGCCGCTCGGGACAGAACTGGCAGGAGAGTCATCTTCTCTCATTCCCGACGTCTGGCAGGGCGGAGAGAAGGCAGACCGGTACTGATCACACCTGGCAATGTCCGACAACACATCAGCCTGGGCGGCCTTCTTCTCGGCCACATGATTGCTCACCACCTGCCCATTAGTCCACATGGCCACGCCGGGGGGAGGCAAAGGGTGGCCGTGGGCCAAACTGAAATCGCTGGCCTTCACCACCAGTTGGCTGAAGTCCTCTTCTGGCAGATCAGCAATCTCCCGTGCTCTTTCTTTGATCTCCTCTACCTGCACACATAACAAATAAGGAAAACCACTGGATAGAGACAATCATTTTAAAATGACACTTTGAATATAAGACTGAACCACACTGAATAGCGGAACCAGTTCACATTCATCCGACTTAATGAAATACTGAAACCCAAGCCTTCTGTCGTTCCTAGTATCAGTCTTATTACAAAGTAGCAGGTTCAGCTGCCAAAGAAAATTGTAATGCTGTGAAAATTACAAAGTATTCAAGTATTACAAAGTATTACCAAGTATTCAAAGGCATGTAAGACATTTTAAGAAAACGTTTTCTATCTAAAAAGAAAAAAACAACAACAAAAAACAACTAAAAAACCAATCACCAGTGTGTTTCTTTCATTCAGTAATGTCTAACTAACAAAATATTTTGGCACTTTGCTTACTTTTGGATCTTGTTTAGTTATTGTCAGTTGACTTTAAAATTGCACCAACCATTAACATTCAAAATTCTGCTTAACACTCATTAGGCTTCTTTCATAATTTTTTTATGAAAAAGCAAAAATGTTACACTACTTGCAAAACTTTCAATTTCATATAAATCTGCATATGTTTAACTTATAATTTATTAGCCCTGCGTGCGTGCGTGCGTGCGTGCGTGTGTGTGTGAAATGACATCAAGTTAGACTGTTAAGTACTCTCAAGGCAAAAGCACTATTTTGATAACAACATAAAATAATAAATTGTACTTATAAAAAAGTTATATGGTGCAAACTCCTCACATGAAACAATATATATATATATATATTACTGCATTGTACAACACAAGAACATATGAAGACATAGAAATGGAAAACAAGATCAGTATCCACCAATATTACAAATTGCAGATATATATATATATATATATATATATATATATATATATATATAATCGCAAGAAAAAGGCACAACGCACACACACACACACACACACACACACACGCACGCACACGTTTCATTTTCATTCCCTAGTCTTCTTGGTGTTTTGGGGTTATTCTTTTTATTTGTTTGTTTACTTTACACTGTCACAGACAATGCCGATTTTCTTCTGCCCACCATGACAAGCTGTCCACTGATGAAGCTGCTGGTTACTAAATAAATGGCATCGAACGCTGGATATCAGGGAGGGAAATGAATCCATGAATTTGGGAAAAAAAGGATTCATTCCATAAAAAGATAAGTCATTTAAATATAAATATCATCAAATACCAGTACATACTAGGGTTCTAATTTCCATGCTAAAACCATTTTCTTATTTGAAATGTAAATCATTTTCATGGAGACGAGATACCGAAGCAGAGCTGAAGAAGCAAGGGACCAACTAACCAACTGGACTGGAATGGCCAGAACAGCCCAGAACAGAGTGCGATGGCGAGGGGTCGTCAATGGCCTATGCTCCACCAGGAGCGACGGGCAAAATGAATGAATGATGAAATCATTTTCAATGGAACTCAAGCTCTACAAAGGGGTCTGCCCCTCTTCCCATAGAAGAGTAAGCTCAAGTGCAAAGAAAGTCCAGTCCATTATCATTTGATTGATGGGTTTAAACTGGTATCATTATTTCAACTTCAAGTGACAAGTATATATTATACTCGTTAGATTCTGAAATTATATTGAAAAATAACACACTTCCTTCAGTAATAGAATTTGTGCAGCATTTGCATTGTCATTTGCAAGTTTGCTGGTCTTGAACATAATGTCATGATCAATCAAAACCAATACTTTTTTTCTTCTCCAAGAACAGGAATCATCTATCTAGGTCTTCACCTTTCCACCTCTGTTTATTTTGTCAACAAAACTTACTTTTACAGATAGAGACCACCAGACCAACTCCTTTTTTGTCTTCTTTTTTTTTTCTTTCTTTTTTTTCTTTTTTGTTGTTTTTGTTTTGTTTTGTTTTGACTCCAACATCTTAGTCTTTTGTCTTAAATCAGAGTCCCTTCAATTCATCCAAAACACAGACCAAGAAGGGTCTACCGATGATGCACTATCCATACCGCGGTCAATACTCTATCCACAGAATTACAGATACACACTGAATCGAATCGATAAGATATAAATAATGACACTATAATTTATTCATTCCTAACAGCCTCCTGCATCTTGATCACACTGAAGGAGGTGGTCAGCGATCTGCCTTCAAGCACACACTCCTATATGTCAAAAGGCCACCAGTCCACGCCATGAATATCAAACAAAGCTTTTGAAAGTTGCTGAGGGAAGGGCAGGCAGGTGCAGGGGCTAAGGGGCGGAGTGCCCACTGCCAAAAACATACAGACTACCATGCTAAAGGTTCTGATCACCAAAAATCTCATTCACTTTGCAACTTGACAGTCTCCTTCCTCACCCATATCTGAACAAACTACAAAATTCCGAATCTGATGCGTGCCTGTAAGATGAGTGTTGTCCTATCACTTGGTCAGTGGCTGAAAAAACTTTTTTTGGGTTCTGTTCTCATTATACGCCTAAATGAAAAATGCATGCATGCATGCCTATTACCCTCCTCTATCCATCTTCCAGCCCCTCTCTATCACTGCCCAAGACAATTCAATCTGGACACCCAACAACTGAGCAAGACAATGGACATCATCATAGAGTAAAAGCAAGCAATGAAGCAACACTGTCAGTTTCACCTCGTCATTCACTCAGAATCATTCCATTGCTATCATCATTATCTTCTCTCTTTTTTTTCTTTTTCTTTTTTTTTTTGTGGAAAGGCAAGGGGGGTGGGGGTGGGGTTACTGAGTTATATAGTTTTAAACTTCAGCACACACACACACACACACACACACATTGAGTTATATAGTTTTAAACTTCAGCACACACACACACACACACACACGTACACGTTTCCTAAAATATATAACCTAAAACGCCCATGGGGCCATTTCAGGGTTCGATATATATGTAAATTCCTAAAACCAATCAAAGAGAAACAAACATATAGTTTGACTGTCAATCAACATAATGCTAAAAAGACCAAATGAAACTGCATTATGTTCAGTAGCCAAACTCAAAGACAAACACAAACATGGACATGTCTTCATCAGTTCATAATTAATAATACCACCCAACAGATGCAAATTCATTAAAAACTATTGAATAACATTACCACTGGTTGTGAGAAATACTGAGAAATAACAATGGTCTTCCAGAAACTGAGAAAGTTACAGAATTATCAGAATTTAAATAAATCATAATAAAATTATCAAGTTTTATACAGCCACTGCCAACTGTTCCCCTTACCATATACTGCAAGGTAACTGCTAAGTCTTTAAAATTATCATCACATCAATTCTTGTTCACTGCATCAACAATTTAAAACAAAAAATACTGATCCCTCTGACCACCCATCCACTCCCCTGCTCCTTACCCTTACCACCCCAAAAAATGTATTTCAAAGTCTGAAAATGAAACATTTACAACATCAGCTGATCAAGATCAAAACAGGAGTTTGGAATACCCAAATAAATTCCTATATATTATCCTACATAAAAAAATGAATAATAATCTATGACTGTGAGCAAGTCATTCTGTTGTCGTGTTGTGTCATGATCCCAACTGCCTGTTGACAATGAAGATCAGTTATATTTCACTTTCGGAAGGGATGCCAACATGCTTTTATCCAAAGCAGGGCACTCACAAACACAAATGTACCACACTCAGCACAATTAACAGTAACATTGACACAACTAGTGACAGTGACAGTTAACTGTGGTCAAGGCTTGAACAACCTAGAACCTAAATAAATGCACATCAATCACCTGCTATTTTTCTCCATCTGGGCCCCCACTCCATTTTCCTTTATCTATCTATTGAATAATTATTGAATTATTTATTTTTTTCATTTACTGCTTCAAGATGCTTATTTCCTCATGTACTAAAAGTGCATATTTGATGTTATGTTTGATACTGTAAAGCACTGGCAGAGACACCTCCTTTTGCCTAAGGATACTGAAAACTGAAGACATCTCTTTATCTTATCTACTCACGCTGCAAAATGATCGATACAATTCTATCACAAACTTGAAACCCCCTTGCTCAGTCCCAACTAGTCTCTGAACCAGGTGTGTATGGAAACTCGATCCAGTGAAGGTAAGTAATTAATACCAATCAACAGTAAGAACAAGTCTGCACACGATGACCTACTTTGGATTCTTCAGCCTAAGGGGCTGCACATGAGCTCCATGCAATACATTCCCTCTTCGCTCCTTTCCAACAGTGTTCGTGTGACATTGACCTACAAATGTACTGCACGGTACGAACGCTACAGCAAACCGCCCACGTCTTTGAAAGATCGTCTTCAAACAACGCTGATCGTCCAAAGACATGTCCATGTTTCTCCCCCCTCACCCCTCCCCAACTCCCCCACCGTCTACCAACTCCGTCGTGTACCGACTCCTTTCATTTCCCACGACCCCCTCCCATCCTCTACCCAGCCCGTGTCCTTGTTTACAACGTTAAGGTGGTTTATAAAAGGACAGAGCTTGAAAAAATCCATTACGGGTTGAACTGTGAGTACACGTTACAAGGTACACGCGCAACTTGTGCAAACTAGTCAGGCCAGAAAAGCCGAGCTGCAAAACACGCAATGCGCCGTGCTCGCCCCACTGCGCCAACGTGGGGTGACCGACTCAAATACCAGACGGGCTTATCATGCCAAAAAAATGTTATTGCGTACATGGCGCCTGCTTCAAAAACAACAAATAAATTGCCCAACAATAGCTGAGAGAATAAACAAGGGCTCCTTATTTAGCAAACACTGACACAAGGACGTGAGCTCAAAAGTGGAACCGGGCAAGTCAGCCGTCCTACCTGACATCGTTAGTTAGCAGTTATTTCCGGGTCTTGCGCTTGCCTTCTCGAAATGTTTGGCTTCTTTGGATGTCTGAACTCAACTGTAGTCCACGGGTTGACCATGAAGATAGTTGCAACAACAAACAGGCAAACACAAGACACGTCAATGAGCACAGTCAGGCCCTACAGTCCACATTGCTGTACGGTTGTAAATGTAATGTATGCAAATACCTAGGGTCACCACATCGCACTCTGGAAGGAAGTCCAGGGGAAGTAACTGTTGGAAACTACCGCGCAAACACAAAATTCCCATGACACAACAATCTAAAAATAATGTCAAGCGCAAGACTGCGGATTGGTCGAGTAATCCTATGTTTTAAAAAATAAATGAAATACATCTTCCGAATATTTCTTTGTTTTCACATCCAGTTCTGCTCGAAACATAAAAAAAAAAAAAATTGCCATATTCAGAAACATGACAGAACATAGAACCGTAGTCTCACCTTCAATGATGGTAACTCTTTCGGTATTATAGAGTCGTATATGCAGAAGAATTGTTCTAGATCATCATTTCTCAAAGCAGAGCCTAGAAGAAAAGCGTATCGGTCAAAATCGGCAAAATAATCTTCACACATGTCCATTTTGTTAGCCTGCCATCTTGAAATGTGCTTCGCTGGTCGCCAAGCAAGTGCAAGTTACGCGTGACAAAGCGAGATCAAAACAACTTCCGAATGGTACGCCGGGTAGGGCGGAGAAAGAATACACACACGAAAAGCAAAACAACAACTCCATATTAAAACTGATCTGGCAAATGCGAGGTAACGAATATGTTATTTTAGAACAACATTATATTAGTGGAAAACGAGTGCAGGAAACAACTCTTCGGTCATGACTGCAAAAGATGCAAGCCAAAAGAGGAATAAAATGAAATAACAATTGGGTGTACGGCGACGGGAGAGCAAGAGAGTGGGAGAAGAGAGAAAGTAGAACGAAAAAAAACAAACAAAACAACTTTCATAGACATCAGCGACGATAAATTAGAACAGAACATTCTGAAGTCTTTCAGAAATAGGCCTAAACGGAAAGCAGTTACCACAAAGAAAGTACAACTGACGTACAAGAGACGTCAGTCCGGTCTGCAGTATAAGTTCAAGGATTCAGTTTTTGTAAATCTGTCAGTTATATGTTGTTGTTCATTATTTGTCAACATATTCATCCAATTACAAGTCTCAAGTTGAAGGAATACGACGGTATCACTAGAGTGTACTGCGTGAACCATACACACACAACTGAGATTAATAACCTCTACTTTCTTCCGTATAAACCGAAACTTGATGCGCTGAAGACAAAGTATAGTAAAAATCATGCATCTGTGGTAAGCAGTTCACCCGGCTTGCATCATTGTTTGTTTCACTGTCAGCAGTTACTGACGTACCTTCTTGTCCAAGTATTTCAAAGAAAACCGAATAGCTCTGGATCAGTGATTTTTGGAAAGCCTCAAGTTCAGCGGCGGTACCCGGGGCTGATTTCTGATTGACTGACGAGGTGATCTTATACAGTCGAACTTTCACAGGCATTAGTTCATCGCCCTATTTTTACATTCCTCAGTTTAATGTACTTCAGAATGGTTTACTATGATTACTATGATTATTATCATTACAGTCGAATTGTTACTGTTAAATGTAATTGCATACTATAGTGTTATAGTTATGCATTTTTTGGTACTGAGTTCAAGCTCAAGTTCCCTTTCCCCTCCCCCCGCACCCCCCTTTTTTTTTTCTTCAATCGTTTAATATCACTGATAGTGAAAAGACCGGCTAAACTAGTGAACGAACACACTGACACACCGAGTGACACCGGCACACTGACCGCCGTCAGTCATCACTGTCACTGATCAGTGTCGTACAGTCGTACTACGACATTATGTGTATCAGTGTCCGTGTGTGTGTTCGTTCTTTACTTTAGCGTCTTTTCACTGCTATCAGTGATACCGTGACGGACTCCCGGCCGGCTGAACTCAGACATCGTACACTCACACACACGTACAGGCACCAGACTCACACACACATACTCAGTGATACACGTGCGCGCGAGCGCACACACACACACTGACACACACACACTGACGTGACACACGCGGCACACACGTGACACACACACACTGACACTCAGACACACACACACACACACTGGCACACACAAAAACACACACACACTGACCGTGGCACGGACTATACTGAGCACGCACTGGCACGCGCCGCACACACACACACTGTCGGACACAAACGACTAGTCGGACACACACGCGCTCGCCGCGGCCACGCGCGCACTGACACGGCACGCCGCATACACACACACCGTCAATCACACACACACACACACACACACACACACACACACACACACACACCTCACACACACACACACACACACACACACACACCTCACATACACACACCGTGCACACACACACACACACTATGACAGTACACACGCACACACACACACTGACACACACACACACACACACACACTTACGCATGCACACGCTATTACGCTGAGTGTGTGCTCACGCACAAACGCATAAATTCTGCACGCAGCACACGGCACTGGCACCGGCCGTGGTACTGTACTCGTATACTCAGTTCAGCCTGCACACACACACACACACACACACACACACACACACACACACACCGTGGCACACACACACACACACCGTGGCACACACACACCGTGACACACACATACACACGCACACACTCACACA
>JAAQRG010008079.1:5000-12500 GCA_011634625.1 Babylonia areolata
AACTCTAAAACTGGAAAAAAAAGAGAGAGAGAAAAAAAAAAACACCTGAAGATAAGGATGAGGCAGGGAAGGGAGGCTATTTTGGGAAGAGGTGGGTTTTAAGACCAGACTTGAAAGAACTGAGTGCGGAGACCTGACGAAGAGAAAGAGGAAGTTCATTCCAGTTGCAAGGTCCAGAGACAGAGAAAGAACGGCAGACAACAGTCGAGTGTTTGAATCTGGGTATGCGTAAACAGAGTGGATCCGAAACCTATCGTAGAGAGCGAGATGGAGTGTAGAGGTGAAGGCAGCCACAGAGATAGGAAGGGGCAGAAGACGACGAACGCTGGAAAGCCACTCCAGTCAGGACATGGGCTGCAGCCTTCCTACGCTCTTCTGGCGCTGGTGAGTCTCCTTCGGCGGTCGTCCTGGAAGCTGTTCTCGACTGCTCTTCTTGTGACAGCTGTAAGCTTGTGACTAGTCATACTGTACATATCATAAACAAGCACAAATGTGAAACGGATGTTTCTGCAGGGTGGGGTAGAGATGGGGGTGGGGGTCATTCTGGAGCATGACACCGGGTAGCACTAATTATGCTCTCTTTTTTTTTTCTTCTTTTTTTTTCCAAGAGCTGCAGCTGGCACATGTCAGGTTAACAGGCATCACGCTTGCCCGCGGCTAACTCGGAGCCGTCACTGACTGACGACACGCCTTAGCTCACTGACCACAACTTAGTGCCGGGGAGTTTGAATTCCGCAAGTCAACTTCGTGACTCGTAGACTGACGACGGATTCATTAGTGACCACCTCGAGATGACCCCTCCAAAAATATACAGTGCACCTGCCGTTACCTGGAGCAAATCCTTTTCTCCTTTTTTTTTTTTTTTTTTTTTTTGTTGCTGTTGTTGTTGCTGTTGTTGTTTTGCTTGAGATATTGCATGTTGCCTTTCTTTTCTATCCTGTTGTTTCATCTGACATGGGAAACTTCGTCGAGCAGGTGTATGATTGTTCTTTTCTTTTCCCATTCTTTGTGGGAGAGTTTTCTCTTCCTGTTTGGATCATGCGTGAAATCACATTGCGAATAACAGACTGAGTTGAGACAGGTGCACCTTGCCTCTTGACAGTGGGTCGCACACCCATAGATCCGTGTTTGGGTGAACAGGTATTTTAGTCGTGACGAAAATGGCCATAAGAACAGGTATGATAGTCGTGACGACAATGACCATAAGAACAGGTATGATAGTCGTGACAACAATGACTTTAAGAACAGGTATGATAGTCATGACGACAATGACGATTTGAACAGGTATGATAGTCATGACGACAATGACGATTTGAACAGGTATGATAGTCGTGACGACAATGATAATAAGAACAGGTATGATAGTCGTGACGACAATGATAATAAGAACAGGTATGATAGTCGTGACGACAATGATAATAAGAACAGGTATGATAGTCATGACGACAATGACGATTTGAACAGGTATGATAGTCGTGACGACAATGACCTTAAGAACAGGTATGATAGTCGTGACGACAGTGACCTTAAGAACAGGTATGATAGTCGTAACGACAATAACCATAAGAACAGGTATGATAGTCGTGACGACAGTGACCTTAAGAACAGGTATGATAGTCGTAACGACAATAACCATAAGAACAGGTATGATAGTCGTGACGACAGTGACCTTAAGAACAGGTATGATAGTCATGATGACAATGACGATAAGAACAGGTATGATAGTCATGACGACAATGACGATAAGAACAGGTATGATAGTCGTGACGACAGTGACCTTAAGAACAGGTATGATAGTCGTAACGACAATAACCATAAGAACAGGTATGATAGTCGTGACGACAGTGACCTTAAGAACAGGTATGATAGTCATGACGACAATGACGATAAGAACAGGTATGATAGTCGTGACGACAATAATAAGAACAGGAATGATGATAGTCGTGACGACAGTGACCTTATGAACAGGTATGATAGTCGTGACGACAGTGACCTTAAGAACAGGTATGATAGTCGTAACGACAATAACCATAAGGACAGGTATGATGGTCGTGACGACAATGACGATATGAACAGGTATGATAGTCGTGACGACAATGATAATAAGAACAGGTATGATAGTCGTGACGACAATGATACTAAGAACAGGTATGATAGTCGTGACGACAATGGCCATAAGAACAGGTATGATAGTCGTGACGACAATGACGATATGAACAGGTATGATAGTCGTGACGACAATGGCCATAAGAACAGGTTTGATAGTCGTGATGACAATGGCCATAAAAACAGCAGAGAAGGCAACTGTTGCCCAGACTATTGAGGCTTGAATAGCAGAGAGTGTCTTGCCCAAATCACATCCCCACTCAAGCGACAGAACCCAAACCACCTCATCAAGGCTCTTGAGAGGAAACACCACCACCCAACCAGCCAATTGAATCCCTCCAAGACTATGAGGACTGGCAGGCAGACACCCCGGTCATCATGCTCAACATCCCTGGTGTCGAGAGCAAGGAGTGCCACATAGCAGTTGAACTAGAGACGCTGACTCTGGAAGCACTAAACACCAAATACCCTTCCGATACCTGGGCAAGAGCATACACAGATAGATCTGCTGAAGAGGCAGTGAAGAACGGAGGAAGTGTGGTGTATATTAGATTCCCTGACGGCAGAACCATCAGCAAGTCAGCAGTTCAGACTTTCAGCCAGGAAGACACACTACCCACCAACACAGTGTTCCTGACTGACTGCAAGTCTATCCTGCAGAGTCTCCAGGCGCCAGGAGGAGAGCAGATCTTGAGAGACATCAGGCAAGAACTGAATCTCCTCAAACAGAGAACTACTGTGGTTCTGCAGTGGATCCCATCCAACTGTGGCACAGGGAGCAATGAAGAGGCGGACCGCCTATCCAAGGCAGGCAGCAAATTAGTGCAGCCAGCCCACCCAGTGTCCTACAGCAAGGCAAAAACGATATTGAGAGACAGCTTCAGGAAAGCATGGCGCCAACGTCTGGACATCGGGCCGGAAGACGAAAAGGACGTCATCCATGAGCTGGACAGAGCGGCACAGGTCACAATCTTCAGACTGCGAACGGGACACTGTCAGCTTCTCTCTCATCTCTACCGTCTGAAGATGTCAAATACTGACCAGTGCCCTTGTTGCACAGGCCCACAGACCCCCTCCCATATCCTACAGTCCTGCCTCACCTTCGACGCTCTGAGACGCCAGGCATGGCCCAGCCCGGTGGAGCTCCAGGAGAAACTGTGGGGATCGGTGCGGTCCCTGCGACGGACAGCGGACTTCGCTGTCCTGACCGGACTGAAAATCTAGCGTAGCCAGGGAACGCGGAAGAAGAAGAACATCCCCACTCACTCGGCCAAGAGGGCTTTATGACAGTCGGCGATGGGATGATCCACCAAAAACCAACTAGACCCCAAGGCTGCAGCAGAGCCAGTGCAACCTTGCCTCGTTGTTGGAGGGTCGTAATCCTTCACAAAAGTGTAGAGACCCTCTGTACTGTGGAGACCCTCTGTACTTATCCTGTAGAGACCTTTTGTACTGAGGAGACCCTCTGTACTTATCCTGTAGAGACCCTCTGTACTGAGGAGACTCTCTGTACTTATCCTGTAGAGACCCTTTGTAATGAGGAGACCCTCTGTACTTATCCTGTAGAGACCTTTTGTACTGAGGAGACCCTCTGTACTTATCCTGTAGAGACCCTCTGTACTGAGGAGACTCTCTGTACTTATCCTGTAGAGACCCTTTGTAATGAGGAACCTCTATTAACATCCTGTAGAGACCCTTTGTACTGTGGAGACCCTCTGTACTTATCCTGTAGAGACCTTTTGTACTGAGGAGACCCTCTGTACTTATCCTGTAGAGACCCTCTGTACTGAGGAGACTCTCTGTACTTATCCTGTAGAGACCCTTTGTAATGAGGAGACCCTCTGTACTTATCCTGTAGAGACCCTTTGTACTGTGGAGACCCTCTGTACTTATCCTGTAGAGACCCTTTGTACTGTGGAGACCCTCTGTACTTATCCTGTAGAGACCTTTTGTACTGAGGAGACCCTCTGTACTTATCCTGTAGAGACCTTTTGTACTGAGGAGACCCTCTGTACTTATCCTGTAGAGACCCTTTGTACTGAGGAGACCCTCTGTAATTATCCTTTAGAGACTCTTTGTACTGAGGAGACCCTCTGTACTTATCCTGTAGAGACCCTTTGTACTGTGGAGACCCTCTATACTTATCCTGTAGAGACCTTTTGTACTGAGGAGACCCTCTGTACTTATCCTGTAGAGACTCTTTGTACTGGAGAGACCCTTTGTACTGTGAAGACCCTTTGTACTGTAGAGACCATATGTACGTATCCTGTCAAGTCCCTTTGTACTGTGGAGACCCTCTGTACTGTGGAGACCCTTTGTACAGTGGAGACCATTTGTACTTATCCTGTCAAGACCCTTTGCACTGTAGAGATCCTTTGTACTTATCCTGTAAAGACCCTTTGTACTGTGGAGACCCGTTGTACTGTGGAGACCCTTTGCGCTGTAGAGATCCTTTGTACTGTGGAGACCCTCTGTACTGTGGAGACCCTTTGTACTGTGGAGACCCTCTGTACTGTAGAGGCCCTTTGTACTGTGGAGACCCTTTGTACTGTGGAGACCCTTTGTACTGTGGAGACCCTTTGTACTGTAGAGACCCTTTGTACTGTGGAGACCCTTTATACTGTAGAGACCCTTTGTACTGTGGAGACCCTTTGCACTGTAGAGACCCTTTGTACTGTGGAGACCCTTTGTACTGTAGAGACCCTTTGTACTGTGGAGACCCTTTGCACTGTGGAGACCCTTTGCACTGTAGAGACCCTTTGTACTGTGGAGACCCTTTGTACTGTGGAGACCCTTTGCACTGTAGAGGCCCTTTGTACTGTGGAGACCCTTTGTACTGTGGAGACCCTTTGTACTGTGGAGACCCTCTGTACTGTGGAGACCCTTTGTACTGTAGAGACCCTTTGTACTGTGGAGACCCTTTATACTGTAGAGACCCTTTGTACTGTGGAGACCCTTTGCACTGTAGAGACCCTTTGTACTGTGGAGACCCTTTGTACTGTAGAGACCCTTTGTACTGTGGAGACCCGTTGTACTGTGGAGACCCTTTGCGCTGTAGAGATCCTTTGTACTGTGGAGACCCGTTGTACTGTGGAGACCCTTTGTACTGTGGAGACCCTCTGTACTGTAGAGACCCTTTGTACTGTGGAGACCCTTTGTACTGTGGAGGCCCTTTGTACTGTGGAGACCCTCTGTACTGTAGAGACCCTTTGTACTGTGGAGACCTTTTGTACTTATTCTGTGAAGAGCCTTTGTACAGTGGAGACCCTTTGCACTGTAGAGACCCTTTGTACTTATCCTGTATCGACCCTTGTTCTTACGTACAAGACGCGTAATGCATTGTTACACACATCAGCACGCCAACTCACGCACACGCGCACACATTCATACTTGCGTGAACGAACCAGCACACACACGTAAGACACACAGCCCACACATACACACGCGCACACACATGTGTGTGCATGCTTGCACGCACAAGAGAGGTTCAGAAAAAGATAAGTGGATGATTCCACTTTTTTCTAGGACCTTCGAGTGAGACACTGGTTGCATTTATTTTATTCTTGTGATCTTCGTATTGTCCTTGTCGATGTTATGGCTTATGTGTGTTGCGGCGTCCGCTAGTACCTTGGTCATATCCTGCAGTATCCTGTACTTGCCAAACAGAACATTGAGATCTCTTGATTCCTCCCAGCTAACTGTTCCCCGATACTTCCTTAACTCCTATGGAAAGAGGTCATTTTCCGTCTTCGGCCCAACAACTTGGAATTCTCTGCCTATTGCTCTCAGATAAACAACTCATCTACCTTTAAAGCAAATCTTAAAACTCATCTCTTTAAAAAAAAAAAAAAAACTTGTCATAACTCAAATTGTGCTGTTGTCCCAGGCCCATGGCAATGTGAGTGTGTGTGATGTGAGAGTAGAGAGAATGGGGGTGGGTGGATGGATGGTGGTGGTGTGGTTCGGAAGGGAGAATGACCTGATTTTTACCCCTTTTACCTTTTCTATCCAAAATTTTATTTTTACAATTTTTACAAAATATGTGGCATGCAGATTACATTTATGTTCCTTTTTACATGTATGTATTTTAAGTGAAAATTGCTGTTATCTCAGCCATTTAATCATGTGTGTGTCTGTGCGTGTGTGTTAGTGTGAGTGTTGGAGTGTAACAGTTGTAGTATTGATGGTATGTTACTTTGTGAGTTTTATGCATTGTGTTTTTATAATATTAATGATTATGTTTTATGTTTCTACCACTTTTTATATGCTTCCTTGTTTCACTTAAGTACTGGATTGTAAAGCGCTTAGAGCTTGCTTATGCTTGTATTGTAGCGCTCTATAAAAATAAAATATTATTATTATTATTGTTATTGTTATTATTATCGTTATTATTATTATTATTATCTGCTAGTGATTGTGGGACAGCAGGGAAAGATAATCCACAAAGTCCAGGTCATCAGGTGTTTCCATAGTGTCCTTTGGACTCCCTCTCTTCTCTCTTAGAACTGTGAATGTTTTCATAATCTGACCGGTGACAAGCTGGAGGAGGGACGGAGACATGAGGCATCTGTTGTCTCTCCAAGCATTGTAAAACATTATATACTTCACTTTGAAAGGTATCGGACTGAAGATGGGGAAATGCACCATTTGTTTGTTTTACTCCTCTCTCTGCCTCTGTCTTTCTGTCTCTCTCTCTCTCTGCGCGCGCGTATTTGTATTTGTATTTATATTTCTTTTCATCACAACAGATTTCTCTGTGTGAAATTCGGGCTGCTCTCCCCAGGGAGAGCGCGTCGCTACACTACAGCCCCACCCCTTTTTTTTTTTTTTTTTTTTTCCTGCGTACAGTTTTATTTGTTTTTCCTATCGAAGTGGATTTTTCTACAGAATTTTGCCAGGAACAACCCTTTTGTTGCCGTGGGTTCTTTTACGTGCGTATGTGTGTGTGTGTGTGTGTGTGTGTGTGTGTGTGTGTGTGTGTGTGTTTTCTTCAAATTAATATTTTTTAGTTCCTTTGGAAATGTCAACGTTTCTTTGTTGCAGCCATTTCTGTGCATACGCCACAACAAGAGTTACGCTTTGCGGGTCTCTGCTTGTTGTGCTTGGTCTTTAGATATATGTTGCTGTCTTGTATTCAACAAATAAAATTTGTTTTATCCCATATGGGGGAGACTTTAAGAATAAAATTCAAAGATCTAGTGCTGTCCTTTCTCTCGTCCCATTAAATAATCTTTGGTCAACACCACGTTGTTTTCAATTTGTGGGCAGAACACTTTTTTTTTTTTTTTTTTTTTTTGGTTCGGCTTGACCATCGTGTTTATATTTTGAGTCAATCGGAGTTTTCAGTTTTGCTTTCAAAATAAAGATAAATATTGTATTGATAACCAAACGTAC
>JAAQRG010008079.1:15000-20816 GCA_011634625.1 Babylonia areolata
GGCGTTTGTCCCATCTCCCCTCTTTAGCCATATCTGATAAACAGCACGAACTTGGGAGTCATGAACACAAACCCACCTTACGACCTACTAGGTTTGAAATATGATAGTTTTGCCCTGATTCTTTTGTCTTGTTGCTCGCCTTACTATTCCAGGTTTGGTTTGGTTTTTGTTTTTAATCGGTGTTTTTTTGTTGTTGTTTTTTAAATCCTGATATCAGAGCAATCCTTTCCATTAAAAAAAAGAGAGATTATTTTGCATTTCTAAGAAAATTTTATATTTGTTTGTATTTGTATTTCTTTTTATCACAACAGATTTCTGTGTGTGAAATTCGGGCTGCTCTCCCCAGGGAGAGTGCGTCGCTACACTACAGCGCCACCCTTTTTTTTGTATTTTTTCCTGCGTGCAGTATTTTTATTTGTTTTTCTTATCGAAGTGGATTTTTCTACACAATTTTGCCAGGAACAACCCTTTTGTTGCCGTGGGTTCTTTTACGTGCGCTCAGTGCATGCTGCACACGGAACCTCGGTTTATCGTCTCATCCGAAAGACTGGCGTCCAGACCACCACCCACGGTCTAGTGGAGGGGGAGAAAATATCGGCGGCTGAGCCGTGATTTGAACCAGCGCGCTCAGATTTTCTCCCTTCCTAGGAGAACGCGTTACCTCTAGGCCATCACTCCAGATGTTTTCTTGTTTCACAAACAGGCTGAACCGTTACAGCCTTTGACATACATACACGTAAAAAAAAAAAAAAAAAAAAAAAAAATCTGCTCTGCCTGACAGCGTGTACGTGTGATGATCTGCCTGCTACGGGACTTTTTACCATGTTTGGTTGTCACTGAGCTCTTGTTGTTTTCAATCAACTTGCATCTGAAAACTGATCTGCCCACCCCCACCCCACACCCTTTCCCCCTTCCCACCACGCCACCCCACCCACCCATCCAACCCCGCGTCCTCCTTCCTCCTACTCGATCACGAGGAAAGTGAACATGCCTTGTTTTCATCGTGGAGGGGGGCAGGGGGTTGATGATGGTGGGGTTCCTTTTGCAAAAAGAAAGAGACGTTTGTTCTGATTTTGTCGTCCAGTGTCTGATTACATGTAGAAGACTTGTTTGATATTGACTTCACGCCATACTTTCCCCGGGTAGAGGGTTGGGAAGTAGGAGAGTGTGGGTGGTGATGGGTTTCTTTGTACTTTAGGAAAGAAATATTTTTTATTTCTTAGAATAATAATAATGAATAATAATAATAAAAATGATTTGAATAGAGTCAAGTTCAGTAAGTCTATTTACTTACAAAGATTTTGTTTTAGACATTGATTCACTATTTTCATTTTTTCTCTCTGCTCCCTCTGGGAAGCCTTAAGCCCTGTCCCCCCCCTCCCCGCCTCTCTCTCTCTCTCTCCCATTCCCATTCCCTCTTTCTTTCCCTTGTCTCTCCCCTTCGCCCATCTTTCTCTCTCTCTCTGCTCCCCCCACCCCCAACCTCTCTCTCTCCCATCCTACATTTCACCCTCCATCTCCCCCTCTCTCTCCCCCCCTCTCTCCTCCCCCCTCTCTCTCCCATCCTATATTTCACCTTCCACCTCCTCCCTCTCTCTCCCCCCCTCTCTCTCCCCTTCCCCTCTCTTTCTCTCTCCCATCCTATATTCCACCTCCCCCCCCCTGTCTCTCCCCTCCCCCTGTGTCTCCCATCTTATATTTCACCTTCCACCTCCTCCCTCTCTCTCTCTCTTACCTTCCCCCCTCTCTCTCTCTTCCCCTCTTTCTCTCTCTCTCTCTCCCCTTCCATCCTCTTTCTCTGTCTCTCCTCCCCCCCCTCTCTCCCACACTATACGTCACCTTCCATTCCCTTCCCTCTCTCTCTCTCCCCTTCCCCCTCTTTCTCTCTCTCTCATCCTATATTTCACCTTCCACCTCCTATATTTCACCTTCCACCTCCTGTATTACACCTTCCACCTCCTCTCTCTTCCCCTCCTTCCATTTGTGCGTCTGCTTGTTTGAAACGTTTCAACCATTATTCTCTGTCTCTTTCTCCCTCCCTCTGTGTGTAGTGTGCGTGTGCTTGTTTCAAACGTTTTAACCATTACTCTCTGTCTCTTTCTCCTTCTCTGTGTGTACGTCTGCCTGTTTTAAACACCTTAACACTCTCTCCCTGTCTTCATCCCTCCTTCTCTCTCCCCTTGCCTGTCTCTTCTCTTCCCCCCCCCACCCCCACTTCCCCCCGCTCCCCCTCTCTCTCTCCCAATCCATCACACTCTCTCTGTCCCTCTTTCCCTCTCTCCATTCCAATTTCACTTTTGTCAAGAAGGCGTCACTGCGTTCGGACTGAGCCATAGATGTTTCACATCTGATAGGCATATGTCTGACCAGCAGCACAATCCAACGCCCTTAACCAGGCCTTGAGTGCATTATATTTCTGTGCACATGAGAGTGGCCCTTTTCTGCAGAATTTTGCCAGACGATAACTGGATAATCCTTGTTGTGGAAGGTGCCCGCAGTGCATCATTTTGTTTCCACTGTAAAACAAACTCTTGAAACGGATTAATTTTGATACGCGTCATTTGATCTTCTGCATGCCTGCACAGACAATGGGGTTTAGGCAATTGCAGGTCAGGACAATGCTAAGATTCTGTGGCACAAGATGCTGAGTTCACTCACAGCCTCTCCTGAGCTTAGGACTCCGAGAACCGATGCCAAACGAACTCGTCTGTCGGTTGACTGATAACTTCAGCGACAGATCTGTGCACAGAACGTGGAGACAATGGAATAGAGCAGAACAGAACAGAATATGTCTTGATTACCAAGTGTACCAGGGTCACAAGGAATATTGGGGAGTATTGTACATCGAAGATACAAACATGAATCGGAAATCATACACAAACACAAATAAGTAGGATTTTTTGACATATGCATATACACAAGGTGCAAGTACATGCGCACGCTTACACACACGAACGCCCCCTCCCCACTCCTAACACACACACACACACACACACACACACACACACACACACAGAGAGAGAGAGAGAGAGAGAGCATACTTATTAAAACGTGTGCTCTCTCAATAGCATTTTGATTTTTCCAACAGATCGTGTGTTAGTCAACACCTCCTACAGAAAAAGCAGGTCGGAATACACTAGTCACCAGTAAACGATGTTGTATCAGAGCAGTGAGCAGAACTTAGAGGAGTAAGATGGCATAATGGATAACACGCTCAGCTGCCAATACAGTGTCCGTAAGGGTTTGGGTTCGAATCCCGCTCTCACCCTTTCTCCCACGTTTGACTGAAAAATCAAACTGAGTGGCTAGTCATTCTAATGGGACAATGAACTGAGGTCCTTTGTTCAGCACGCACTTGGCGCACTGAAAAAAGTATCCTCTAGCAAACTTCTTTGAAAAACAAATCCACTCTGAAAGGTACACAAATCTACAAGCATGCACTCAAAGTCGGACGACCGTGTTGGGCTATGGTATCGCCAGGCATTCTCCTCGTAGATGGGGTGTAGCGTCTATGGAATAGTCCGAACGCAGTGGCGCCTCCTTGAGAAACTGAAACTGAAACAGTGCTCCTCAGGGACGGCTACCTGTTCTGTTTTTCCAGTGATCTGTGCAGAGTTAACAGTCGACGCCAACGTCCATGATAATGGCCTCGTTTTTCATGACAACGAAGAGCCAACAGTGACATCAGGACCGCTTTCATTTTTCTCTCCCTTATTTTTTTTCATTTCTTTCTCCCCCTCCCTCCCCCCTCCCTTTTTTTTTTCTTTATTTCTAAAGAAACAACAACACCCTCAAAGAACAGGAAATCGGCATAAACTAACAGTTAAGAAAACGTTGATTGTCACCCATGACACTTGATACCTTGTTTTTCTCAAACTTTTTCCTTTTTCTTTTTTCTTTTTTTTTTAACCTTGAAAGAAACAACAACAACAGCCCCGAAGAAAAATTAATTAACAGGAAATGGCATAAACTAACCACTTAGGAAAACGTACTTTGTCCTCCAGGAGATTCGATACCATCGGTCACATTGCAATAAAGGCCACACAATTAATTATTCGTCTGTACGTTGACTGACCAAGCTGTAGATCTCGCCGTCAGGACCACCAGCCTCAAGTAGCAGTAATCAGATGGTATGGCCGTGATCCAAAACAACAATGACAGTGGTGACACCAAAGCAAGAACCCGAACCCTCGTTCTTTTCCGCTGGCAATCTGTGCCGGCCGCTTGCTGTTGATAGCAATGATAGTACTGATGTCAACAACAGCAGTGATAATAATCGTCATAATAACGACAGTAATAATCATCATCATACCACTACTACAAGTACTGCTGATAGCTGTAATAATGACGGGGACAACACCAACAGTAAGAAGAAGAATACATTTATTTAGCGTTTTCAAACCTCTCAAAAGGCCACACAATTAATTATTCATCTGCACGTTGACTGACCCTCCCCCCAAGCTGTAGATCTTGCCGTCAGAACCACCAGCCTCAATGGTAGTACAAATGACAACAGCAATAATGATAGTAACGATAGTGATAATCATTATCATGCCACTACTACTACTACTGGTACTGCTGACAACTGTAATAATGATGACAACAACAACAGTAAGAAAAATAATAATGGATTTATATCGCGTTTTCAAACCTCTCAAAACGCTTTGCAGTAGCACGTCAGTCAAACACAAAGGACATCAGAACACACACACACACACACACACACACACACACACACACACACACACAAGCACACAAACACACGTGGAAGAAACAGAATACAGCTACGGAATAGAGTCCGTTCGGTTCCCCCTCATTGAGAGTGGTCGGCCCTTCCGGCGGTGGAAATGAAGGGCCGGAGAACGGCTGAATCAGTTACCCAAGACTGTGATTACCTGATTGTTCTTTCCCCACCTCAACCGCGAAAACAGTGTGATTGTTTTTATGTCATCTCTCTCTCTCTTTTTTTTCTCTCTCTGTCTCTCTTTCCCTCTCTCTGTCTGTCTCTCCCTCTCTGTTCTCCCTCTCTCTCTTTTCACTCCCTCTCTCTCTTTTTCTGTGGTAAACAGAGTGATTATTTTATATCATATACCAGAGTTATTTTACACCATCTCTCTGTCTCTCTCTCTGTGGCAAACAGGGTGACTATTCTATAGCATTTTACCAGAGTTATTTCATACCATCTCTCTCTCTCTCTCTCTGATTTTTACACATGGGGCAAATAACCGTCGTAAATCGGAACATGATATGGGTTGTCGTGGGGGATGTTTTAGTTTAAATGACTTCTCTCAGACATTCAGGGCAGCACTGGAAATGAAGCAGAATGTAAAAGGTGCAACTTTGTGCTGAATGCGAGCAGAAGTTGGTAACCACTGAGGAGAAAGCAGAAGATGAGTGATAGTCAGTCTTTTTGGTTCTATATTTTACCCTTGCTGCTGCGATTTGGACCTTCTGGGGGTTTTGTTTTAAGGATTGAGGACAACCAATGAGGAATGAGTTACAATAATAAATTTGGACAAGACATAAGAGCACACCAGAGTTTATATTGCTTGAGTACTGAGGAGATCCCGGATGAGACTGATCTTTCGAATTTGAAAGTATGCAGCCTAGCAGAGATCGTTTACATGTTTCTTCATTGAAAGGTTTGAATCAAACGTCATACCGAGACTTTTCATTGAAGATGCAAGGTCTGCATCTGATTCTCCAACTTTAAGAGTAGGCAAAATGTAGTTTATAGACAGTCTGTTTGAAGAAATAATAATAACAGCTTCAGTTCTGCCATCATTTAATTGGTATTTGTTTAGAGAGAGAGAGAG
>JAAQRG010008086.1:0-10000 GCA_011634625.1 Babylonia areolata
ACATACGGGGCAAAAACGACGCATGTATAACAGAAAGACACATACAGGACAAAAACGACGCACGTAGAACAGAAAGACACATATGGGACAAAAACAACACATGTAGGACAGAAAGACACATACGGGACAAAAAGGACGCACATAAAACAGAAAGACACAAATGGGACAAAAAGGACGCACGTAGAACAGAAAGACACATACAGGACAAAAACGACGCACGTAGAACAGAAAGACACATACGGGACAAAAACGACGCATGTAGAACAGAAAGACACATACAGGACAAAAAGGACGCACGCAGAACAGAAAGACACATACGGGGCAAAAACGACGCATGTATAACAGAAAGACACATACAGGACAAAAACGACGCACGTAGAACAGAAAGACACATACAGGACAAAAACGACGCACGTAGAACAGAAAGACACATACGGGACAAAAACGACGCATGTAGAACAGAAAGACACATACAGGACAAAAACGACGCACGTAGAACAGAAAGACACATACGGGGCAAAAACGACGCATGTATAACAGAAAGACACATACAGGACAAAAACGACGCATGTATAACAGAACAGAAAGACACATACGGGGCAAAAACGACGCATGTATAACAGAAAGACACATACAGGACAAAAACGACGCACGTAGAACAGAAAGACACATATGGGACAAAAACGACGCATGTAGAACAGAAAGACACATACAGGACAAAAACGACGCACGTAGAACAGAAAGACACATATGGGACAAAAACGACGCACGTAGAACAGAAAGACACATACGGGACAAAAAGGATGCATGTAGAACAGAAAGACACATATGGGACAAAAAGGACGCACATAGAACAGAAAGATACATATGGGACAAAAAGACGCACGTAGAACAGAAAGACACATATAGGACAAAAAGGACGCACATAGAACAGAAAGACACACCTGGGACAAAATGGACGCACATAGAACAGAAAGACACACCTGGGACAAAATGGACGCATGCAGAACAGAAAGACACACCTGGGACAAAATGGACGCATGTAGAACAGAAAGACACACCTGAGACAAAATGGACGCATGTAGAACAGAAAGACACACCTGGGACAAAATGGACGCATGCAGAACAGAAAGACACATGTGGGACAAAAAAGGACACTAACTGAACAGAAAGACACACCTGGGACAAAAAGATGCACGTAGAACAGAAAGACACACCTGGGACAAAAAGGACGCACATAGAACAGAAAGACACACCTGGGACAAAATGGACGCATGTAGAACAGAAAGACACACCTGGGACAAAATGGACGCATGTAGAACAGAAAGACACACCTGGGACAAAATGGACGCATGTAGAACAGAAAGACACACCTGGGACAAAATGGACGCATGTAGAACAGAAAGACACATGTGGGACAAAAAAGGACACACACTGAACAGAAAGACACACCTGGGACAAAAAGATGCACGTAGAACAGAAAGACACACCTGGGACAAAAAGATGCACGTAGAACAGAAAGACACACCTGGGACCAAAAAGGACACATGCAGAACAGAAAGACACAAATGGGACAAAAATGACGTACGTAGAACAGAAAGACACATATGGGACAAAAAGGACGTATGTAGAACAGAAAGACACATATGGGACAAAAAGGACGCACATAGAACAGAAAGACATACACAAAGCAAAGAGAACAAAAAACAACACACAATGACACATAGAACAAAAAGACGCACACAGAACAGAAAGATACACATAGAACAGAAAGACACATGTCAAACAAAAAGACACATGTATGTAGAACAAAAAGACACACAATGGACAAAGACACACATTGAACAAAAAGACGCACACAGAACAGAAAGACACACGTGGAACAAAGAGACGCACACAGAACAAAACGACGCAATATGGAAAAAAAAAATGGCACACATGCAACAAAAGGCACACAGAACAGAAAGACACACGTGGAAGAAAGAGACGCACACAGAACAAAAAGATGCACATAGAACAAAAAGTACAAAAAGACACAAACTGAACAAAAAGGCGCACACAGAACAAAACGATGCAATATGGAAAAAAAAAACCAAAAAAAAATGACACACATGCAACAAAAAGGCACACAGAACACAAAGACACCCATGGAGAAGACAAAGAACAAAGAAATGTATGTATGTTTTCCTGTACTTGATGTTGCATGCTATTCCTGATGTTGTACTTGATGCTGCATCCTATACCTGATGTTGTACTTGATGCTGCATGCATTTTACCTGATGTTGTATGTTGTACCTCTGATGTTGCACCTGATGTTGCATGCTGTACCTTACGTTGTACCTGATGTTGCATGCTATACCTGATGTTGCATGCTATACCTGATGTTGTACCTGATGTTGCATGCTATGCCTGATGTTGTACCTAATGCTGGATGCTGTACCTTACGTTGTACCTGATGTTGCACGCTATACCTGATGTTGTACTTGATGCTGCATGCTATTCCTGACCTTTTACCTGATGTTGTATGTTGTACCTGATGTTGCATGCTATACCTGACATTGTACCTGATGTTGCATGCTATACCTGATGTTGTACCTGATGTTGCATGCTATACCTGACATTTTACCTGATGTTGTATGTTGTACCTGACATTGTACCTGATGTTGCATGCTATACCTGATGTTGTACCTCTGATGTTGTTCCTGATGTTGGATGTTGTACCTGATGTTGCATGCTATACCTGATGTTGCATGCTATACCTGACATTGTACCTGATGTTGCATGCTATACCTGACATTGTACCTGATGTTGCAAGCTATACCTGACATTGTACCTGATGTTGCGTGTGGAGGGGTGGCCTAGGGGTAACATGTCCGCCTAAGAAGTGAGAGAACCTGAGCGCGCTGGTTCGAATCACGGCTCAGCCGCCAATATTTTCTCCCCCTCCACTAGACCTTGAGTGGTGGTCTGATCACTAGTCATTTGCATGAGATGATAAACCGAGGTCCCGTGTGCAGCATGCACTTAGTGCACGTAAAAAGAACCCACAGCAACAAAAGGGTTGTTCCTGGCAAAATTCTGTAGAAAATCCACTTCGACAGGAAAAATAAATGAAACTGCACGCAGGAAAAAATACCAAAAAAAAAGGGTGGCACTGCAGTGTAGCAACACACTCTCCCTGGGGAGATCAGCCCGAATTTCACACAGAGAAATCTGTTGTGATAAAAAGCATTACAAATACAAATATATCTGACATTGTACCTGATGTTGCATGTTGTTCCTGATGCTGTACCTGATACATGTTGCATGTTGTACCTGATGTAGTATGTTGTACCTAATGTTTCAAATCCTACCTGATGTCAACCTGATGTTGCATGTTGTTTGTACCTGACATTGCACCTGATGTTGCATGTTGTACCACTGATGATGTACCGGATGTTGCATGTTGTTTGTACCTGACATTGCACCTGATGTTGCATGTTGTACCACTGATGATGTACCGGATGTTGCATGTTGTTTGTACCTGACATTGCACCTGATGTTGCATGTTGTACCACTGATGATGTACCGGATGTTGCATGTTGTTTGTACCTGACATTGCACCTGATGTTGCATGTTGTACCACTGATGATGTACCGGATGTTGCATGTTGTTTGTACCTGACATTGCACCTGATGTTGCATGTTGTACCACTGATGATGTACCGGATGTTGCATGTTGTTTGTACCTGACATTGCACCTGATGTTGCATGTTGTACCACTGATGATGTACCGGATGTTGCATGTTGTACCACTGATGATGTACCGGATGTTGCATGCTGTACCACTGATGATGTACTGGATGTTGGATGCTGTACCACTGATGATGTACCTGATGTTGCATGTTGTACCACTGATGATGTACCGGATGTTGCATGCTGTAACACTGATGATGTACCGGATGTTGCATGCTGTACCACTGATGATGTACCGGATGTTGCATGCTGTACCACTGATGATGTACCTCATGTTGCATGCTGTAACACTGATGATGTACCGGATGTTGCATGTTGTACCTGATGTTGTTTGTTGTAGCGGTCCACCTTCTGTCCGGCCAACGCCATCAGTTGAATCAGCTTCTTCACCATCGCCTCGTTCTCATGGACCACAGCAATGTGCAGAGGACTGCAACACAGTAGTAGTGATTGTAGTGGTAGTAGCATTACTATAGTAGTAGCAGTAGCAGCAGCACTGAGGTAGTAGTAGTAGCAGTAGCAGCAGCAGCAGTGACAGCAATAGCAGTAGCAGCAGAGCTGTCAACATAACAAGAGAAGTCTTCACACATAAGTTTGGAAAATAGCATGATCTGCTTCCTCCTCTTCATTCGTGGGCTGCAACTCCCATGTCCACTCACATGATTACCAGTGGGCTTTTACGTGTAAGCAGGAGAAGATCCGAAACGAAGATCTGTGGGAGCGAGCGGGACAGGAACCAGTAGCCAAGCAGATACTGCGGAGGAAGTGGGGCTGGATCGGACACACCCTCAGGAAGCCAGCGTCCAGCATCACACACCAAGCCCTGACCTGGAACCCGCAGGGAAAGAGGAAGAGAGGCCGGCCTCGCAACAGCTGGAGGCAAGACACCGAGGCAGAGCTGAAGCAGCAAGGGACCAACTGGACTGGAATGGCCAGAACAGCCCAGAACAGAGTGCAATGGCGAGGAGTCGTCAATGGCCTATGCTCCACCAGGAGCGATGGGCAAAATGAAATTTACGTGTATGACCGTTTTCACCCCCACACCATAGCCTACAGTTGTAGGCAGTCATACTCTGTTTTCGGAAGGAAGCATGGCTAATGATGTGTTCTTGTTTCCATAACCCACCAAACACTAACATGGACTATGAAATCTTGAAGTTTTAACATGCGTATTTGAACTTCCACATGCGTAGACAAACAAAGGACGTTCAGGCACGAGCAGGTCTGCACATTTGTTGACCAAGGAGATCAGAAATTCAAAAAACTCCACCCTTTACCCACCAAGTGCTGTGACCGAAATTCAAACCCAGGACCCTCAGATCGAAAGTCCAACACTTTAACCACTCCGCTGTTGTGCCCTCCAGAATAGCATGGTGACTGCAGTTGTACTCACAGCCAGTAACAGCAGCAGGAATAACTGAAGCAACAGCAGCAGCAGTAGTAACAACAAGTCCACTTAAACAGCATGCATATAGATCTATACTTTGCACTTTGTGTGTGTGTGTGTGTGTGTGTGTGTGTCACACTACACACACACATGCACACATATGCACATAAAAACTGACACACACACTCACATAAATACACACTCAAATTCATATATATATATATATATATATATATATATATAAACACATCTTCATCACATTTGTATACATGTACACAATCACACACACACATTGGTGGATGTTTAATACAGTATACACATCTCCTTCCTCTTCAGGAGTGATGGCAGTTTAAATCTCACACACACACGCGCACGCACACATGCACACACACACACTCACACACACACACACCAACTCACATTAGGATTCACAATATCACACACAAATTCATGGATTTATAATACATACACATCAGGAGTTTTAATTACGCACATGTATGCACACACACACACACACACACACACACACACTCACAAATATACACAGGCAAACTAATTCACACAATCACATGTGCATTCACAAATTCATGCATGCAGTATACAGACACGTCTCCATCATCATCGGGAGTGGTGACAATTTTAATCACACACACACACACAAACACACACACACACACACACACACACACAAATATACACAAGCAAACTCATAGTCATACACACAATCACACATGCATTCACAAATTCATGGATGCATAATACATACATGTATGTACATAACACATGTCGACATTCTCATCAGGAGTGATGGCAGTTTTGATTACACACTATCACAACCCATACGGGGTTGCCCATGTACCCCCACACCTTCCCAGACATAACTAACGCCCGACAACGCAGACACAGACTCCATTCAGCTCTGTTCTTTACTGTGATCACTGAAAATAAGTACAAGAAATAAACTCAAAGCTCACGGAATTAACCCCCACAACTTTAACCACAGCATTCCTGCTCAGTCTCAGTTCTTCACGTCATATATTTTTTAAAATTTTATCAACCACGGCACCAGCTCAGCTCAGCACTCAAGAGTTCACCTGTCTCGAACTCCACCTGGCAACTGAAGACTGATGTCACTCACTCGCGGACTTGAGGTTTAACCCTTTCACTGCCAAGCTCGCATTTATGCAGCAGCTAGGTAGAGGACCCATGTCACTGAAGGGTGACCAGATCATGGGTCTGTTATCCATGAACCTACTGCTCTTAATGTTTGGTGGTAGGACAGGCCATATTTTCTACACATCACACGGGGAATCCTAGCTATTATTAGACACCATGTTTTCTGTGTTTGTAGCATAAGGGGATTTTGCACTCTAAATTGACTGGCAGTGAAAGGGTTAAGGTGGGAATGGGTGAGACTGAGAAGGACACTGGGAAAGCATGCGTTGGGAACATGGAAGAGAGCGAACGGGCGTGAAGAAACTGGGGAAAGGACAAGGCAGCATGGAAAACGCAGACTGTTCCAGCGTCAAACATGGGAGTTCCGTTGAAGCCAGCGGTGCATGGAGCAAAGTCACAGGGACATCTGTCACCAGGTAGACACAGAGGCACACCACTGGCCCAGGGTGAAAACACAGTCCCACACACACAGAGGAAGAATGGAGTGACAAGGAAAACACCCCCACTACTTGTCAAACGGTATCCAACAGCTCACACGCTGGAACAGCGACCCGTCTCTTTAGAGAGCTTGGTATCAAAAGCGAAGCAGAATCTTTCTACCCAAACTACATAAACTCTGCTGCCCGACTCGCCCTCAGAAAGAAAAGATCTGAGCACATCACTCCTCTTTTGCAACATCTCCACTGGCTCCCTGTCTCACACCGAATAAAGTACAAGATCAGCACTCTATGTTACAGATGCATTCACAAAACTGCCCCTTCCTATCTCTGCGGCTGCCTTCACCTCTGCACTCCATCTCGCTCACTACGATCGGCTTCGGATCCACTCTGTTTACGCATACCCAGATTCAAACACTCAACTGTTGGCCGCCGTTCTTTCTCTGTCTCTGGACCTTGCAATTGGAATGAACTTCCTCTTTTGCTTCGTCAAGTCTCCACACTCAGCTCTTTCAAGTCTGGCCTTAAAACCCACCTCTTCCCAAAATAGCCTCCCTTCCCTGCCTCTTCCTTGTCTTTAGTTTCTACAGTTTTAGAGTTATGCATGCGTGTGAATGACTGGTGCGAAAGCGCTTTGATTTGTCTCTGCACAAGATCCAGCGCTACATAAATACCATTATTATTATTATTATTATTATTATAAATTCCTGAAATTGGCTCAGGGTTCTGAATGTTCAAGAAACTGGAATATGCCACACAAATATTCCAAGAGAGACATGAGCACAAGATCAGCATTAAGTCAAACATACAAACGAAAAAGAGGGGGTGGTGAAGGAGAAAGGAACAGAGAGAGGAGAGACGGGAGAAAGGGGAGCGGGGAATGGGGGAAGAAAAGAGATGCACACAAAGTGACAAACATATGCACAACAAATGCCACAAGCCGTGACATGCACACACACCCCCACATACCCACTCATATATAAGCAAGCCCATAGACAAAACACATTCACACATGGACAAATTCATAGATGCAGTAGATACATACACATCTCCATCCTCATCGGGAGTGATGGCTGTTTTGATCTCCGACAAGAGCTGAGTGCACATAGCAGGGGGCAGCACCTGAGGCAACAGGTTGATGGGCAGCACCGGGGCAGGGGACACCACTGTGCAAGGCAGGGAAAAAAAGTCAAGAATAACAAGAGTTAGCCTTCTTGAATGTATACATTATATGCAATAATTCTCTCTCTCTCTCTCTCTCTCTCTCTCTCTCTCTCTCTCTTTCCGTGTTATGGTTGAAAATAAACAATCCATCATTCACTTATGAGTCATTCTCTCTCTCTCTCTCTCTCTCTCTCTCTCTCTCTGTTTCTCCTTTTTTTCTTTTTTTTGTCTCTTTTCTCTACGTCACAGTTTCTCTCTCTGTGAGAAGAGAATGAAAAGAAATAAATAAACAACTAAATAAACAACTAAACAAACAACTAAACAAACAAATTATAAATGTTTGCTTTTTTCACACAGCTTTCCATCTGACTTGTGGCTATAAATTCATTGTACAGATGACTGAAGTGTTGACTTTGTGTGTGTGATCTGTGTGTATTTATATCTGTGTGTGTGTGTGTGTCTGTGTGTGTGTGTGTGTGTGTGTGTGTGTGTGTGTGCATGTGTGCGCATGAACATGAGTGTGTGTGTTTGTGTGTGTGTTTGTGTGTGTACATCTGTGCGCATGAACATATGTATGCATACGCTGTGTGTGTGTGTATACAGTACATACGTATGTGTACCACATGTCATGATGTGTGTGTGAGTGTGTGTGTATGTGTAGTGTGTGTGTGTGTGCACGCCCACGTGTGTGTGTGTGTGTGTGTGTATGCGTGCATGTGTGTATATATATGTGTGTGTACCATGTGTGAGTTTGCATGCATGTAACTCTCAGTATGTGTACACCCATGTGCAGGTGTGCATACAGACACGTGTGAGTTAACATGTCTACACTGCTCTCAGATGTTTCACACAAAAAAACTGTGCAGCACAGTATTTTGCTGTGGTGTTTCACTGTCTGTCTGATTTCAACACTTGTTAAGTGTTTTTAACTCACTCAGTACGGCCAGTCCTCTCTTCTCCTCTACACAGACCCCTCGGATGTCCAGTGGGTGTCTGAATGACCCAACCTTTAGCTTCCGTCGTCAGAATTGTGGTATTCTTTGTCAACGTTCACCTCTTCAGTGCAAGAGCCTTCCACTTGCAATATTTTGATGATGGTAATTGGGGTGAAACGCTGTTAACGTCGTCTCTTTCGCCATTCGTATGGAGAGAGTTAATGATGATGCTTAATTCAATTGGTTGAGTGTATATATATATAATATTGCATTTTCCCTCTTCTTTTTCCTTTTTTACTTGACTAATTTAGCAATTTCTTTTTTTTTCCCTTTTGAGAGGCTATGATGAAAGAATGCCATTGTGTGCTTATTCCTTTCCAGGTCTGTTTCCCCACAACGACAACAAAAAAATTTTGATTTTGATTTTGTTTTCAATTTTCATATCCTTCTTTCTCTCTCTCTCTCTCTCTCTCTCTCTCTCTCTCTTTCTCTCACATGCCAGTGTTTCCAAAAATGCATTATAGCCCGTCCTTTACCAGCTGTTGTTGCTGTTGCTGTTGTTTGGTTGGTTGGGGTTTTTTTGTTTGTTTTTTACATATAAAAATCCGAAAAGTACCCCCTGTTTTCTGTACTGTACGTAACGAGGATGCACATGACATTCACCAACACTATTTTCCCCGACAGTCCATGTACAATGGAAAACGAGAAGACGCTGATGAAAGCAAGAAAAGACTTCAGCTTGTATTGTCCCTGTTTTGTTTATGTTTTTGTTGGGGGGGTTTTGTGAGTGTGTGTGTGTGTGTGTGTGATTGTTGAAGTGGCTGTTTTCAATTTAACAAGGGACCCTTAAAAATCCTGGAAGGACCCCCCCAAAAAATTTACACAGTGCATTTTATCTTTGTGGGAAACGCTGTGTGCACGCAATGTGCTTGCACACGATCACACACACACACACACACACACAAACACACACACTCACAAAAGTATACACTCACACACACACACATGTATACACACACACACTCACAAATAAAACACTCACACAGGCATGTACACACACACACACACACACACACACACACACACACACACATGCACAAATGTATACACACACACACACACACACACACACATGCACAAATGTATACACACACACACACACACACA
>JAAQRG010008086.1:15000-20886 GCA_011634625.1 Babylonia areolata
AGGACTGCTTACCGAAGGAGACACAGGGCTCACAGGGTTCGCTTTCGGAACAGGTAAAGACAACGCTGACGAAGACGATGATGATGATGATAATGAATCAATAACCTTTCTTTTCTTCAGAGGCAAGGACTTTTCCCCGCTGTCTCTGCTCTGCGGACTGAGCTGAGAACTTACACTTTCTTCCGGCACCGCTGATATCCTTCGCTGCGTGCTGGCCCCTCCCAGCTGCAGTGACGGTATGGCACTTGGCAGGCTGGGAAGGTTGGGAACACTGGGTAAATTGGGTAAAACACTGCTTCCCAGTGAGAGGCTGGTCAGGCTGTCCAATCGAAGGCTGGTTAAGTTTGGCTGACTTGGCAGACTGAGTATGGGTGTCGATGGTGCTGAGGGTGCCAGAGACGCTGTTGTTGACGTGAGTGGTGTGGATGATGGGTAAGAGGTGAATGATGACGAACACCCTGCCACCGATGATGATATCGAGGTGGACGACATTGTTGAAGGATTAACCGAGGACGAAACAGTACATGTCACTCCCACATACCTGGACACAGGTGTAAGGGAGGGAACCAATGCTGCACGGTGTACACTTTTCCCCACAGCAGGGGACATATGCAACTTCGCCACATCACCTGAAACTGGAACCGCTCTGATGCCTCTGTTCCCAACAACACTCCATGCCAAGGTCCCTGGTGAACTTTCAGACGGATGGGAAGCACTCTCAGGTCTGGGTATGCTGTCTGAGGTCGATGCCACCCGGTCTAGCCCGACAGGCACTGTCGATTTGTTTCCCTGTTTCCCACCCCCACCCCTCCCTCGGGGCCTGCCACGACCGCGAGAGCTGGCAGGTTTTGGTGCTGAGGTCGTGGTGGTGGTGGTGGTTGCAAGAGGCACTGCGTCGCTTGGTAAACTCTGCACGTGAATTGGGAACGTGGGCGGGGTGATGGCTGACGTGGTTGAAGTCCTGTCTGCCTGAACAACTTTCGCCCTCCCTCGCCCCCTTGTTGACCTACTTTTGGTTTCGCGTCCCGTTCCTTTTTCGTCCTTCTTCCTCCCGCCTCCCCGACCTCTCGTTTCACCTTTGCTGGGTTTGTCGTTTCGAGGCGCCATGTCCGTTGCTGGGCATACCTGAGCTGCTAACGTCGGGTCTTTAAAAGCGGCAGCAACAGAAGCGATCGAACCGAGCGACGAAAGAGCTTCAGCAGCCGCCAATCTATCCTCCAACTCTTTCTGGTCCATGGCGTTTCGGGCTGACATGTTCTGAGCTGTGGTTACGTGTCGCGAGGTCAAATGCGTTTGTCGATTATGTACGCCAGAAAAACAGCCTTTACCTGCATTGTCCGGCACTCTTGGGGTCATGGTTCACACCTGCAGGATTCAAGGTCAACGGCTCTAACCAGCATTTCGGTTCCCTTGAAGCAAACATGAAGAATTTAACGGAAAAACCACATTCTGCGAATGTCAGGAAAGCACCGACTTGCCAGGGAAAGTCCCACATATCACATGGGGTCTTTTGAACCAATGAGATCGCTCTTTTCAGTCTCCATTGGGGATTTCCCACGCATGATCATGTCCACGAATGTAAGTTGGTGCTATATTTAGAAACCACAGTTGGTGTCGAAATCCCAACTGTTGTGTACAACATGGCGGCTCCCGCTTCAACTCGCGTCTGCCAAACGATAAATCCTTCAGCTTTTTGGATAAGTTTCAGTTGTGTTCAAATCAACAAATGTCTTCCGTTTTCTGTTAATATTCATTGTTTTATGTTGTAATGATACCTCACGCTCTAAATATTTTGCATAACGGAGATTACAGAATCGACGTTGAGAACTTCACGTCCAGACCTATCAAAGTGTGTCCCTCCCATTTCTGTCATTCGATCAAAATGTTCAAGGGGAAAAAAAAAAAGCTTGTTCAATTTTGTTAATAAAATTTGACAGCCATAATTTCGAAGTGATAAAAAAATGCATCGATGATAATGTTAACTAGAAATGCGCACCATGGAAAATAAAATTACTAGAGACACCAGTCACAGTTTAGCTTATGTTCTCAATGGTCTTATTGGTCTTACCACTACCAGAACCGCTGCTATAACTACAAATATGACAAGAAGGCCGCCTTAGGGCCCATTCGTTCTTTAGTTTAGCGTCTTTTCACTATCAGTGATATTAGACGTTAGAAAAAAAGGGGGGAGAGTAGGAGGGAGGGGGGGGTTGGGCAGGGAAGAGGAAAACAGAAAAGGTAGAAAACTTGAAAACTACCCCCAAAAAAATGTGTGTGTGGAGAGAGAGAAAGTTAGAGAAAGACATACAGACTGATTTCATGTGTGTGTGTGTGTGTGTGTGTGTGTGTGTGTGTGTGTGTGTGTGTGTGTGTGTGTGTGTGATGCATATTTACAAAGATCAGTTTAAAAATAAGTGAACTGGATGACTAAAAAAGATGCCGTGCGACGAAATAACAAATACAAACATAAAAGGAGGAGGGGGGAAAATGAAAGTTGGAGTCGGATATGATTCCTTCAAAGACAGCAACTCGGGACCATTTGAATTGCCTCTGATGGAGAGCGCTGACAATTTCATACCTTATGTACCTGCAGTTTCGTCCTCGGATATCCTGGCATCGACAGTAAACCTGTCCCCCATAGCAATTGAAGTGATCCACTAAAGACACTAGAGACACCAGTCACAGTTTAGCTTATGTTCTCAATGGTCTTATTGGTCTTACTTCCGAATGCAAAACAAGACGGCACACAGCAACAACAACAACAACAAACAATACGACAGCACTTCACAGTGCAGTAAGTGTTGATTGTTCATTATAGTTGATGAAGACACATCAGCATCTCTATTGTCTGGTTGACTGGATAGTGGTGCTTCCGAAGGTGGCTGTTCAATCCCATTTTGGCACGAAATGTCACTATTGGATGCTCTGGATTTGCGGGGTACACCCCGCACACCTCCTCCCTTCTACGTCATGCCTCAGCAGTGCTGCTTCCCTCTCAGTGAGGTCTGGCAACGGTTATGGATGAGACTGAATCATGTTGTGTCGTGTTGTGTTGGTGCTGCGCTGCGCTGTGCTTTGCTGTGCTGTGCTGTGCTGTGCTGTGCTGTGCTGTTTTGTGTTATATTGGTGAGCAGTCCTGTACATGTGACAGTTTTTAATATGAAGAGACATCAGGGAGTTGCTTGGGGATACGATCTTCAGGAAAAAGGTGGCAGAACGGTTCAGACGACTATCTGCCTATACGGTGTCCTTGAGGGTTTGGGTTCGAATCCCAGTCTTGCCTTTTCTCCAAAATTTGATTGGACACTCAAACTGAGCGTCTAAGATGATAAACTGAAATCCCATGTGCAGCTCTTATTTGGCACACTGAAAAAAAAAAACAAAAAAAAAAAACAAATCCCAAGGCAACATAAGTGTCTTCTGGCAAAATTATGCCGAGAAAATCCACTCTGATAGGTACACACACACATGCATGCATTCAAGGCCTGACTAAACATGTTTGATTATGCTGCTGGTCAGACATCTGCCTAGCAGATGTGGTGTAGCTTGTATGAATGTGTCCGAAGGTAGTGACGCATCAGTCTTTGAGAAACTGAAACTGAAACTCATCTGGTGATTCACCCATCGTTTCTTGGCTTTCAACAGCAGTGAGTGGATAGATGGCATTACATTGTAATGCATTGCAATGTAATGCCGTGTATTGTGTGCACTGACGCAACACAACACAACACAACACAGCAAAGCACAGCACAGCATAGCATAGCACAACCGGCACAACACAACACAGCACAGCACAGCACAGCCGGCACAGCACAGCACAGCACAGCACAGCACAGCACAGTCCGATACGATACGATACGATACGATACGATACGATAACTCTCTAAATTCAAATCGTGATGCTTTGAGTGGAAATAGTCACATTTACGGTATAAACATTTTGATTAGAACGTAACCCAGTCATGCACCCCCGCTTTTCCGACGCAGACGCCGAGAAAACAGTCTGGGAAGTAAACGTCCTTGCGGTCAACGCGTGACGTGACGCATTTTTCTAAAAACAGAACAGGTTCTGGCGTTGCTGTGCGCTGCGTGTTCGCTCATAGGCGCTTGAAAAGATTGTGTTCTTTATCTACCGGTTGTTCTGATACGTTCTGTGTGTGTGTCTCTCTGTCTCTGTCTCTGTCTCTCTCTCTCTGACACGACCGTGACTGTTTAGACCTTGCACCTCATAAGCAGATTAAGTCACCAGTTAAGAAAGAAAAGATTGTGAATTCAAGTAGGTTCAGGCAACAGCGCCGCCGGGAATGTGTCATTGAGTTTCAGTTTCAGTTTTAGCGACAACTTGACTGAAGGCGTGTGGGCTGATAATGATTATATAAAATACGCTACACCACATCTGCTTTGAAACTGAAGAATCTCCAGTGAACTTGAGACATGATAATCGACTTGACAGTCGACGGGAGCGAATAGTTAAAGCGTTGGACTTTCAATCTGAGGGTCCCGGGTTCGAATCACGGTGACGGCGCCTGGTGGGTAAAGGGTGGAGATTTTTACAATCTCCCGGGTCAACATATGTGCAGACCTGCTAGCGCCTGAGCCCCCTTCGTGTGTATACGCAAGCAGAAGATCAAATACGCACGTTAAAGATCCTGTAATCCATGTCAGTGTTCGGTGGGTTATGGAAACAAGAACATACACCAGCATGCACACCCCCGAAAGCGGAGTCTGGCTGCCTACATGGCAGGATAAAAAAAAATAAAAAAATTTAAAAAAACACGGTCATACACGTAAAAGCCCACTCGCGTATAAAATTATACGAGTGAACGTGGGAGTTGCAGCCCACGAACGCAGAAGAAGAAGAAGATCGACTTGACAGTCACTTCGTCAGTCTGAGGTGCGAGTAGTGAAGATTTCCGTGTTATGTAATCCGGTACAGGCTCTAATCTCATACTGGGATGATGTAATCACCAAAAGGACATTTACTTGAGGTTTGTTGTTGATACTCGACACCGGTTTCTATGCAGCGGGGCGACGGAGCGTGTAACCAACAGCTGGGCCACAGTCTCTAAACGCACTGACGTAATATCAACTTTGCAATGATATCAACAAGTTATGTGTGTGTGTGTGTGTGTGTGTGTGTGTGTGTGTGTGTGTGTGTCAGTGCCCGTGCACGCGGCGCGTGCGTGCTTGCCCCTGTGTGTGTGCGCGTACTGACGCCGGCGTCAGTGTACCGTGTTTGCATGTGTGTATGTGTCTGTGTGCGCGCGCACATATAATCATTCATGTGTTGATTGGTGGTGAAAGTGTGTGCACATAATTATGTGTGCTGGGACGCTAGTCAGTAACTTAAAGCGACAGGAAGAAGAATACAGGATCAAGAAGGAACAGGCACTGACACCAGAAGTGCTGTCACGGTTTTTTCAAGAATTTACTATAATACATTGAATTGAGGAATTCAGTCTCCCACCCCCACCCCTCCCCCCCAGAGACGGAGTATGACTGCCTGCATAGCGGCCGGGGGGTGGGGGTTGGGGTAAAAAGAAAAGGAAAATAAAAAAAGTCCCGTACACGTACTAGGCTTGAAAAGCCCAGTCCGGTGTTTACGAGTGAACGTGGTAGTCGCAGCCTATGAACGAAGAAGAATCAAGGTATTTCTTCCCTTGTTTTATATGAGGTTCGGACACAATATAGCAGGTCTGCATATCATTTCTGTTGACCTGTGACCGGGAGATCGGAAAAATATCCATTCTCCTGGCGCCCGCACAACTAGCGGGGAGTGTTAAAACCTAGGACCCTCAGACTGAAAGTCAGTCCAACGCTTAAATCACACTACGGCTGTTGGGCCCGCCCGTCCTAAAGTCTCACTGAGTTATACAGTGAAGAGGG
>JAAQRG010008110.1:0-20844 GCA_011634625.1 Babylonia areolata
TAGTCCGTGACGCAAAATGTTATTGTGTCATACCTGACGTGATTTTCAGTTCGAGTTCTTTTTTTATGCTTCCTCTTTTACTATACATATGTCCTCCCACACCTATCCCCACCACCCACATCCTCCACCCTCCGCCCCCCACCTCTTATTCGGGGGGTTGTTTATGGAATGAATTATTATCCTGCCTCAATGTAAACACTGTAAAAAGCATCCCTAACTTTAAAAACATATATCGTGCACATTAATATTGGGAAAAAAAATGTGATTATGTGACATATATCAATTATAAACAAAAAAAATCATGTATAGATTGTCAATATATATACGCCTCTCTCCTCCCCTGTCAGTCTCTATGTCTCTCCACTGTCACTGTCACTATATCTGTCTGTTGTCAGCCTCCCCTGCCTTCTTTACTCTTCCCCTTGTCCATTCTTCCTTCCGCTCTCCACCACGCCCCTACTCTATTGTCCTCGTTGTTATTCATCTATCGCGATATTGTTTTGTACATAAGTTCTATGTTTATGTTTGCACATGCTTATGCAATTTTGACGTTGGTGTTGTGAATTGACTCGGTTTTTTTTGTTTTTTTGTTGTTGTTGTTGTTGTTGCTTTGTTGCTTTTTTTTTTTCCCAATTATTATTTATGCCCAGAGGGCTGGATGTAAAAAAGTACTCTGTGCTTACTCCTTTACCCTCGTAAAATAAAATTTCGTTCGTTCGTTCGTTCTCTCTCTCTCTCTCTCTCTCTCTCTCTCTCTCTGTGTGTGTGTGTGTGTGTGTGTGTGTGTGTGTGGATTGTCAGTGTAATATCAGTATCAGAAGCAGTTATCAGAACTTGATACCGTGAAAACAATTGTATAATTAATAATGAAATGTTTTAAGATTAATGATGAATCTAGCATTATTATTATTATTATGGTGATGATGATGATGATGATGATATTGGGTTTTTTTTTGCGTTTTTAATTGATTGTTGACTATTCGTGCCCCCGTGAGCATATCAAACCTCAGAGCAACGTGCGTTAATCGGCACCAAGTTTAATATAAGTTTAAGTGTGTGTGTGTGTGTGTGTGTGTGTGTGTGTGTGTGTGTGTGTGTGTTACGGGTGTATATGTATACATGCACATATACATCTATATATCTACATATATTTATATCTATTCTCTCTCTCTGTGGGCCTGAAGACGGTTCCTTTTCTCCAAGCTTAACCCCTTTACTTCTAGCACGTACGGTCGTCAGTGAGTGTCTGTTCTCTCAACGGGATAACACTGAGTTTACAGGTCAGGCCGTCAATCCAGTCACCGTTCTTCATCTGGATAGGTCACTCATTGGAGTGCCATAACTTTAGTTCTGCAAAACCAGTTCACCACTTACAAGTACACGAGACGTTGAACTTTCCTTTACTTTGAATCCATGCCTCACTGGTTTTAATTTCACCAAGTTTCAGCAGTCAAGGGGTTAACGTTGTCCTGATGGTAAACGATTGTAAAGTTATACCAGCAGATTGCTCTTGTGATGTGGCGCACGGACTTAGTTTGGTTTTAACGATGATGTCAGGATTGAAAACCATACAATTCTGAGGATGGGGACTTAGTTTGGTTTTAACGATGATGTCAGGATTGAAAACCATACAATTCTGAGGATGGGGACTTAGTTTGGTTTTAACGATGATGTCAGGATTGAAAACCATACAATTCTGAGGATGGTTTTTGGCGTTATTGGTCAATCTCTTAACTGGCTTGCAGGCTTGTGGTTAGCTGACATACTGACTGTCCGTAACTTGATGAATTTCATCGACAGTTCACTTCTTGCAGTACAGTACGGGAGCCATTTATTGCGATGCTCATCTAACAGAGATAAGAAAGTCAAAAGAAAGTAACAATGGTCAACGCAAATGTACAATGAAGTTGTTTTTTTGTTTTTTTTCAAAATTGATATAACATTTGGACAGCGCAGAGTAACCAAACACAGTATACATAAATAATTACTCCAGTCAAGAGAATGCTGTGTATGATTGTTTGACAACCGTTATGACACACGAGTGCGCGACTGTTACCTCAGTGATTAGAAGAGTGAGAGAGAGAGAGAGAGAGAGAGAGAGAGAGAGATAGTGTGTGTGGAGAGGGAGGGTCGGGGTTTGGGGGTCCTGCAATTCATGATTAAAATTTTGTTTTATGGAATGCGATACATGCTTGCTTACACTTGCAAATACATTTTCCAACACGCCAGCAAAAGAAAACATCATCAGTTTGTGGCATGCTGATGCGCAGAATTAAAACAGTTCTTCTTCATCTCTACCTCCATAAAGAACTGTTCACTAGATCCCTCCGGGTTTGTCGGTTGTGTGTGTAAAAGCCTGGAAATAACAATTAACATCCAACGAAAACAACAACCAAACAAAACTAAACAAAACAACAGCACCAACAACATCATCAACAAAGGAACGAAAACACCACCAACAAAACCTTCCCCACCTCACATCATTTGTAACACAGCACGGAAACAATTCGATGCACACTTGCGTTACGTAAAGCTTTTAGTGATGTGACGATCATGTATGGTTTGCATCTGTGATGGGTATGACCGCTTGAACAGTATCCTCCATGGCCACAATGGGTCCTCTTCTCTTCCGTGTTCTCATGCAGAAGCACGCGGGGATTATGCCACAACATTCCCTCGCCCCTTCTCACACACACACATACACACACGCGCGCGCGCGCACGCACGCACGCACGCACGCACACACACTATGCTGACATGCAGAATGCATATTGTAGAGACTTGCATATGAAGTGTGGTGATGCTTCCCCCTTCCCTCTTTCTCTCTGTCCACGTGCTTTTATGCCTGTCTTTGTCTCTCTCAGTCTGTTTCTCTGTCTTTTTCCACCTCTCTGTGTCTCTGTTTGTTTGTCTGTCTCTCTCTCTGTCTCTTTCCGCCCCTCTGTCTGTCTCTTTCCACCTCTCTCTCATTCTGTCTCTCTCTTTCCACCTCTCTCTTTCTCTCTCTGTCTCTTTCCACCTCTGTCTCTCTCTCTGTGTCTCTTTTCCCCCTCCCCCTCTCTCTGTCTGTCTCTCTGTCTCCACCTCTCTCTCTCTCTCTCTCTCTCTGTTACTCTGCCTCCACCTGTCTCTCTCTGTCTCTCTCTCATTCTCTCGCTTCTTCTTTTGTATTTTATGCGGTTTTTCCTTTGTCGTTTTTATGTGAGAGCATTGTGCGAAAAGAAGTTTTTAGCTTCCCCTTTTACCCCCCATAAAACAATCGAATTTGATTTCAGTTGGAGTCTCTCTCCCCCGCCTGTCTCTCACTGTTCCCCAAGGGTGTGGGGAAAACAGCCATTGCTGAACTATGTCCATCTCATTAGCCCTGACCAAATCAGATCTTTCGTTTCGTTTCGTTTCGTTTGATCTCTCTCTCTCTCCCTCTCTCTCTCTCTCTCCGTGTATGCGTGTGTGTGTGTAAGGGAGCTGGTTGGGAGGTGTTGGTGTGTGTGTGTGTGTGTGTGTGTGTGTGTGTGTGTGTGTGTGTGCGCTTGTGTGTTCACGCGCGCGCGCAAGTGCACGAGTTTACCGTTTTTACCAGTGCAGGTCCGAATAAACACAATCTGTATAATTTACAAACAGCTTTGCGAAACATACAGGTATGAGAGTATGGACTGACATGTTGGTAAACAGTGCACCTCTCTCTATCCCCCCCCCCCCACCCGCCACGAGCTTGCGTCCATTGTAGCAGCATCGAAATTCCACAGATTCATGCACCGGAGGTTGATGAAGGGGCTGGTGTGTGTGTGTTGGAGGAAAGGGGGCGTAGCAATGAGGGGGCGAGGGCGGGGCAGGGGCATAGGGTTGGATGCGGGCGCGCGCGTTTGCCCATGTAATGCGCTGTGGGCGGTATATAAACGTGGGTCATAATGATACTTACTTACTTACTTACCTACTGTCGAGAAGTAAGAGAATTGGATTGGACTTCTGTCGTGGCCCGTGTTGTTCCCGGTTCAAATCCCAGTACATGTTGTGTAAATGATGAAGATGACTTTTATTCTTTCGAGGGATGTACGCATCAAGAAGCTAAAATGTAAGCTCAGTCTGCGCGTCAAGGTCACAAAACCACTTTGAGCATGTGTTGGGTTATTGAAATACAAATACAACTTGCATTATGTTATTGAAATACAAATACAACCTGCATCATGTTATTGAAATACAAATACAACCTGCATCATGTTATTGAAATACAAATACAACATGCATTTGGTTATTGAAATACGAATACAACATGCATTTGGTTATTGAAATACAAACACAACCTGCATGCACATACCTAGTAAACGGAGTATGTGAGTGGGATAGAAACAACAAGAATAATAGCAGCAACTTAAAAGAGGGAGGGTGTGTGTTTGTGTGTGTGTGTGTGTGTGTGTGTGTGGGGGGGGTTACATGTAAAAACCCCTCTCGTAAAGACGAACATAGGGGAGCCGCATGAGTGGCGGGCAACAAACACTATTGCGAAAACATATCTTCGTTGAATTTGAAACCGGTTACGTTTCACCGGCGAAGCCATTTCTGTGTTTAGCTCACTTCCTATAGTTATGTACACAGCATGCGCTTGGATAATCCTGTTTGAACAGAACTGACCGGAAAGGAAAGGCTGTTTGTGTGGTAACATGATCTGTTCAGCCAATTTTGTCCCCCGAGCAAGAGTGCACTGATTAGATTTGCATATTCGCATGATATTGGATTTCAACCGATCTATTACGCTTGGTGTGGGAGAAAAAAATTGCTTTTGAGTTGGGGATAAAATAACTGATAGATCATACAGAGAGCGAAATTCCGCTGTCCTCGAAGCGGACGATGGCAGCACATGTGACGAATAATTGATCAGTTCCAAAAATACACAGAACATATACTTTACATCCTAACTTCCACCGCAAAATGAAAGTAAACAGGCCAAACTGGATTAAACTGGAGCAAACAAACAAATGCAGACGGTTTTTTTTTCTCAAGGCCTGACTAAGCGCTTAGCGTTGGGTTACGCTGCTGGTCAGGCATCTGCTTGGCAGATGTGGTGTAGCGTATATGGATTTGTCCGAACGCAGTGACGCCTCCTTGAGCTACTGAAACTGAAACTGAAACTCACCATCAGGGATGAATGGACCATACTGAATCCATTCTTGGGGGCCTGGGGGGGCACGTAAAAATCATGAGAATTAGGGGTACAAAAAGCTGATTGTTTTCAAACACTTATTTAAAATGGTGGATGGGGATGCAAGCCCACACCACTTGCTCAGAATGTCTGTCTGACGCTTTGCCATCGAACGCAGCCAGACTTGAGCTGAATGATTGAAACCATCGTCCCGCTTTCTGTTGCAACGAATGTTCGTTCTCCCGTCCGACGGGTGCAATAGCCGAGTGGTTAAAGCGTTGGACTTTCAATCTGAGGGTCCCGGGTTCGAATCTCGGTGACGGCGTCTGGTGGGTAAAGGGTGGAGATTTTTCCGATCTCCCAGGTCAACATATGTGCAGACCTGTTAGTGCCTGAACCCCCTCCGTGTGTGTACGCAAGCAGAAAATCAAATACGCACGTTAAAGATCCTGTAATCCATGACAGCGTTCGGTGAGTTTTGGAAACAAGAACATACCCAGCATGCACATCCCCAAAAGCTGAGTATGTCTGCCTACATGACGGGGTAAAAACATTCATACACGTAAAAGCCCACTCGTGTACATACGAGTGAACGTGGGAGTTGCAGCCCACGAACGCAGAAGAAAGAAGAAGTTCTACCGTCCAGAAGATAAATTTATACAGTGCTGTCTTCCCACCCTCTTTTCAGAAAAGGTTGAGTGGTCCGTTGCCTCGACAAAGAAATGAGAACTGACTGAAATGTCGAAGCGATATATTTTTGTATTTGTATTTATATTTCTTTTTATCACAACAGATTTCTCTGTGTGAAATTCGGGCTGCTCTCCCCTGGGACGCTACACTACAGCGCCACCCATTTTTTGTATTTTTTCCTCCGTGCAGTTTTATTTGTTTTTTACTATCGAAGTGGATTTTTCTACAGAATTTTGCCAGGAACAACCCTTTTGTTGCCGTGGGTTCTTTTACGTCCGCTAAGTGCACGCTGCATACGGGACCTCAGTTTATCGTCTCACCCGAATGACTAGCATCCAGACCACCACTCAAGGTCTAGTGGAGGGGGAGAAGATATCGGCGGCTGAGCCGTGATTCGAACCAGCGCGCTCAGTTTCTCTCGCTTCCTAGGCGGACGCGTTACCTCTAGGCCATCACTCCACTAGTTGCTGAGAGGAATGGAAGTTCGAAGCAGTTTTGGGATAATGTCATGACGCTGGTAGCTCTTTCATATGTTGCTTATAGCCCAGCCGATCACACAGGACTACACCAAGGTTAAGCAACCGTAAATATCGATTCCGTAGAATAAAAAAAAGACAAAAAAAAGAAGAAAAAAGACACACGTACACTCATATTTATGCACATAAACCTAGAACATGCCTTTGACGTTGACCATTCCGTCAGGTTGTTTTTTTTTCGAGAAGTTAAAACAAAACAAAACAAAACAAAACAAAAAACAACAACAACAACACTCAGCTAACCTGAACGCAAACATAATTACACACAAATCACATAATCATACATATTATCAGGCATACAAAGACTACGTGTCCCAGGCGCGAAAAACAAACAAACAAACAAAAAATATATAATGATTATCAAGTCCAGAAAAAAAATTAATGCTTTCTTGAAAATAAAACAGGTGAACGGACCGGCAAGGTCAGAAAATAAAACACAGATGAACGTCAGGCAGAAAATAAGAAAGCAAGAGACGACTTTTCATTTTGGGCCTGGTGGATCTGACGAAAAGGTAGCATGTGAGCAGCGCTTTCTTTGATTAATTAATCAAAGGGTCATGCTGCTGTCTCGCCATTTGATCTCGAAGAGTCCGTCCCTATTCTGCAGCAGGTATAGAGCCAGTATTTTGGCTTCCCTTCGTTTCAGAACAATCAGGTGTTTTTTTTGGTTTTTGTTATCCTCCTGCCTGCTGAACCTTGGTGAAATATCATTATGGCACCGACTTCAGATTGCAATAGGTACTCTTCATGTACTCTTCCAGTGGTGAAGCTGACTGCCCTGAACAAAGAAATGAAGTCCGAAGAGGAATCACTCCATACCAAGAATGATGACTGAAAACCTGACCTGTATGCTGTGTCTGTTCTGTGAGGTGACACTCCTTCACTGACATCCTGACCTGTAAGCTCTGTCTGTTTTCAGTAAGGTGACAGCCCTTCACTGACATCCTGACCTGTAAGCTTTGATCTTTGTGAGGTGACATCCCTTCACTGACATCCTGACCTGTAAGCTTTGATCTTTGTGAGGTGACACTCCTTCACTGACATCCTGACCTGTAAGCTCTGTCTGTTCTCAGTAAGGTGACAGCCCTTCACTGACACCCTGACCTGTAAGCTCTGTCTGTTTTCAGTGAGGTGACAGCCCTTCACTGACACCCAGACCTGTAAGCTCTGTCTATTCTCAGTGAGGTGACATTCCTTCACTGACATCCTGACCTGTAAGCTGTGTCTGTTCTCAGTGAGGTGACAGCCCTTCACCGACATCCTGACCTGTAAGCTGTGTCTGTTTTCAGTGAGGTGACAGCCCTTCACCGACATCCTGACCTGTAAGCTGTGTCTGTTTTCAGTGAGGTGACAGCCCTTCACCAACATCCTGACCTGTAAGCTCTGTCTATTCTCAGTGAGGTGACATTCCTTCACTGACATCCTGACCTGTAAGCTGTGTCTGTTCTCAGTGAGGTGACAGCCCTTCACCGACATCCTGACCTGTAAGCTGTGTCTGTTTTCAGTGAGGTGACAGCCCTTCACCAACATCCTGACCTGTAAGCTCTGTCTGTTTTCAGTGAGGTGACAGCCCTTCACTGACACCCAGACCTGTAAGCTCTGTCTATTCTCAGTGAGGTGACAGCCCTTCACTGACATCCTGACCTGTAAGCTCTGTCTATTCTCAGTGAGGTGACATTCCTTCACTGACATCCTGACCTGTAAGCTCTGTCTGTTTTCAGTGAGGTGACAGCCCTTCACTGACATCCTGACCTGTAATCTCTGTCTGTTTTCAGTGAGGTGACATTCCTTCACTGACATCCTGACCTGTAAGCTCTGTCTGTTTTCAGTGAGGTGACAGCCCTTCACTGACATCCCGCACGTCAGTAGCAGTCAAAGGGTTAATATTGCCCAGCTCAAAAGCATAAGTTTTTCTATTGCTGGTTTTTGTCACCTGTATGATCGACTTCTAAGTGTCGTGTCACGCAGACAGCGATTGGATTTCAATCTCGAGATCACATCGCTAACATCTCCAGACTGTGTGTAACTGATGAGGGCTGAATTGCCCCCGCGGTCTTCACAGTGCTGTATTTGCTTGGCGTTGACAGTTTCCCTCAGTCTTTGGGATCGGTGTAGGATTAGGAGAATTCTGAACATTGAGCAGACCTGGTGATGTTTTGAAATCATTTGTTATGCAACCCAGCCCTCATTTGTTGGATCTCGGCTTTTAGACGAAAATTAAAGGTTTCGGTCATCGTTTGTTCGTGCCAGGGGGCAAACATAGCTTCTGTCTGTCTTTGTCTCTGCCTTTGTGTGTGTGTGTGTGTGTGTGTGTGTGTGTGTGTGTGTGTGTGTGTTTGACTGCAGATAAGGTCACTGCTAGCTTAGATTACAGTTCCAGTTTTGAAGTTCAATTTGAGTTGGGTTTTTTTTAACACAATCAACTTCAAGGGATATCTCATAACGCTAATCAGACACATATTAATCAAGTGAAATCTGAAACACCAGCCTTTTTCTTCTTTTTTAAAGATTTTATTTCATTCTGTTATTCCTTGTCGATCAGAATTGAGCGCTGTCGTGGAAGAGGCGACTGCATGAGCAAAGCGGCAACTCAGCAGGACGTCTTGTCAGTTCTCCTAGCTCACCCCTGTGACGTGTTCGTCTTCTCAAGTTCTTCTCCTCCCTCACCTCTGTGACGTGTTCGTCTTCTCAAGTTCTTCTCCTACCTCACCTCTGTGACGTGTTCGTCTTCTCAAGTTCTTCTCCTCCCTTACCTCTGTGACGTGTTCGTCTTCTCAAGTTCTTCTCCTCCCTCACCTCTGTGACGTGTTCGTCTTCTCAAGTTCTCCTCCTCCCTTACCTCTGTGACGTGTTCGTCTTCTCAAGTTCTTCTCCTACCTCACCTCTGTGACGTGTTCGTCTTCTCAAGTTCTTCTCCTCCCTTACCTCTGTGACGTGTTCGTCTTCTCAAGTTCTTCTCCTCCCTCACCTCTGTGACGTGTTCGTCTTCTCAAGTTCTCCTCCTCCCTTACCTCTGTGACGTGTTCGTCTTCTCAAGTTCTTCTCCTACCTCACCTCTGTGACGTGTTCGTCTTCTCAAGTTCTTCTCCTCCCTTACCTCTGTGACGTGTTCGTCTTCTCAAGTTCTTCTCCTCCCTCACCTCTGTGACGTGTTCGTCTTCTCAAGTTCTCCTCCTCCCTTACCTCTGTGACGTGTTCGTCTTCTCAAGTTCTTCTCCTACCTCACCTCTGTGACGTGTTCGTCTTCTCAAGTTCTTCTCCTCCCTTACCTCTGTGACGTGTTCGTCTTCTCAAGTTCTTCTCCTCCCTCACCTCTGTGACGTGTTCGTCTTCTCAAGTTCTCCTCCTCCCTTACCTCTGTGACGTGTTCGTCTTCTCAAGTTCTTCTCCTACCTCACCTCTGTGACGTGTTCGTCTTCTCAAGTTCTTCTCCTCCCTTACCTCTGTGACGTGTTCGTCTTCTCAAGTTCTTCTCCTAGCTCACCTCTGTGACGTGTTCGTCTTCTCAAGTTCTCCTTCTCCCTTACCTGTGTGACGTATTCGTCTTCTCAAGTTCTCCTTCTCCCTTACCTCTGTGACGTGTTCGTCTTCTCAAGTTCTTCTCCTACCTCACCTATGTGACGTATTCGTCTTCTCAAGTTCTCCTTCTCCCTTACCTGTGTGACGTATTCGTCTTCTCAAGTTCTCCTTCTCCCTTACCTCTGTGACGTGTTCGTCTTCTCAAGTTCTTCTCCTACCTCACCTATGTGACGTATTCGTCTTCTCAAGTTCTCCTTCTCCCTTACCTGTGTGACGTATTCGTCTTCTCAAGTTCTCCTTCTCCCTTACCTCTGTGACGTGTTCGTCTTCTCAAGTTCTTCTCCTACCTCACCTATGTGACGTATTCGTCTTCTCAAGTTCTCCTTCTCCCTTACCTGTGTGACGTATTCGTCTTCTCAAGTTCTCCTTCTCCCTTACCTCTGTGACGTGTTCGTCTTCTCAAGTTCTTCTCCTACCTCACCTATGTGACGTATTCGTCTTCTCAAGTTCTCCTTCTCCCTTACCTGTGTGACGTATTCGTCTTCTCAAGTTCTCCTTCTCCCTTACCTCTGTGACGTGTTCGTCTTCTCAAGTTCTTAATAATAATAATAATGAATATTTGGACGTCATTTCTTCGGAGAGCCCAGAGCGTTTACAAATACGGTTACACATACATACATTGATGCAGATACACTTCATAACATTCATTTGTCTATATGCATCACGAAATAAACAGGTCACACACACACACACACACACACACACACACACCGCGCGCCAGGCATTCATACTGATACAGCCCCATTCCTCACACCACCCACCAACAATCGCAGACAGACACACAGGGCGGGAAAACTAATCATAACAACTGTGGAAAAGGTGAGTTTTGAGAGCTGATTTGAATGAGAACAAAGACTGAGTGTTGGACGGAATAAGGGAGTTCTCCTCCCTTACCACTGTGACGTGTTCGTCTTTTGAAGTTCTTCTCCTCCCTTTCCTCTGTGACGTGTATCCGGTGCGCAGCACGGGAGAAGGGCTGTCGGTTTAACTCTCTCCATACGAACGGCGAAAGAGACGACGTTAACAGCGTTTCATCCCAATTACCATCATCAAAATATTGCAAGCGGAACGCTCTTATACTGAAGAGGTGAATGTTGACAAAGAATACCACAGTTCTGACGACGGAAGCTAAAGGTTGGGTCATTCAGACACCCACTGGACATCCGAGGGGTCTGTGTAGAGGAGAAGAGAGGACTGGCCGTACTGAGTGAGTTAAAGTAAAAGCATGACTCTCTCTGATTCATGGTTGGGGTGCAACTGAAAGCTCAACTGTGCAAACGCACCTGAATCCCGTCATTACCACTTGAACCGTAACGTTTTTCTCTCATCTCGAACGTATGGATGGAATGTTTTACGCACGTCTGAGCGCGCGCGCGCACACACACTCACACACAAACACACACACACACACGCACGCACGCACGCTCTCTCTCTTTCTCTCCTCTTTCTCCACACACACACTCTCTCTGTCTCTTTCTCCACACACACACACACACACACACACTCTCTCTCTCTCTCTCTCTCTCTCTCTCTCTCTCATCTCTCTCTTTCTACACACACACACACACACACACACACTCTCTCTCTCTCTCTCTGTCTCTGTGTCTCTCTTTCTCCACACACACCCACACACACACACACACACAAACGCAGACTCTCTCTCTCTTTCTCTCTCTCTCTCCCTTTCTACACACACACACACACACACACACACACTGACCGTGAACGTGCCTTTACACAGCATCCATCGACCATCCGAAGTAACCCCCACCCCCTCCCACCGCCACTTCGTCGCATTGATTCCTATTCAAGTCTTTTCAGTTGAAATTGCAGGGGGCGGGACGGGGCGAGGGGGCGTTCTCTCCACCACACTAACCTCTCCCCCTCCCATCCACGCCCACTTACCGCTTCACCTACCGCCACCCCTCCCCCAACCCCCAGCCCCCACCTACACCATTCCCTCCGCCACCATCTACCAACCTCCTACCCACGGTTCCCATGGTGCATGAACGAGCACTCTGCGCCAGGTCGCGTGCGTTGTTTCCGCGGCGCGTGGTGGTGGGGGTAGAAGAGGGGGCGGCAGAGGGCGGTGGGAGGGGGGAAGGAGGGGGAGGGTGGGGGTGGGGGGGGGGCGGCCAGTGGCCTCTCTCTCTCTCTCTCCCCTTGTTCACGTTTGGCTGGCGAGTTAATTCATCGTAAGCTGCCTGTGGCTTGGAACTGAGTAAGAGCTCATGGATCTTGTTACGTGGTGTTTGGTTCAATGATCTCCTGAAGAGAGTAGTCGGCGACTGATTCAACTAACTTCTCAGTCGGTTTGAAACTGTGTTCGATTTGTTTTTTGTTATTGTGCTATTGTTGTTGTTATTATTGTTGTGGTTTTTGTGTGTGTGTGTGTGTCTGGACCTGGACTGATTGATTTCACAGGATATGCAGTCAGTTTCACGGATGTGTGGATAAATAAACACTACACCACATCTGCGAAAGAGTTGAAATTGATAACCTTGGTCTAAAGACTAAAATTAATTGAGTTTTTTTTTTTAAAGTCTGACTAGTCGGCCGAAAAGTTGTTCGCTGTTTTGTAGCGGTGATTATTTTTAATTGATTACCGCTGTTAAACTGTTCGTTGTGGATTCTGTTTTTTCTCGGATAAAAATACGTTTGCCATTATTCAGTCGAACTGAGGTAAGTGCTGTTGGTTTTATTTCCGGTTTTGGTGTGTGTGTGTGTGTGTGTGTGTGTGTGTGTGTGCCGTGTGCGTGTGCGTGTGTGTGTGTGTGTGTGCGCGCACGCGCGCGCGTGCATGTGTATAAGAGTGTGTGTATGGGATGTACGTTTCATTTTACTAAAGGCTATTCTGGGGTATTCTAGAGATTTTCACTTCGAAAAAAACTTTATATTTTGTGATTTTATATTTCAATTATGTGCGTGTGTAGATGTGTGTGAGTGTATGTATGTGTGTGCATGTTAATAATAGTGTGAGCTAGAGAGAGAGAGAGAGAGAGAGAGAGAGAGAGAGATTCTGGTGCGTAAGACGTATCCGAATTCCTGTCCTTTTCTTGTTGTCAGTCACATATCTCACATTCAGTGCAGTTGACCTGATATAATTTCATTAATTAAATAATTTCATTAATTGGTGGCTATAGGCATATGTGTTATTTTTCATGTTAGCAAATCTAATGAGCTGACCACCACTGTTATCTGCCTATCTCAGTGACCTAAAATCATCAATAAAACAGTCGTTGAGTCACAACTGAACAACATGAAACACACTGATAGAATGTCCTCACCCGGAAACAGCGTGTTGAAAATATACTGCAACGTTCGAATACTGGTAAAGCTACTAATGATTCCATCGGTCGTTTGTTATTGCTTTGTAAGGTTTAGTTAAGAATCAAGACAAAATACAGTATTCTGTATACAGAGTACAAAAACCAACAACAAAAAAACAACAACAACAACACCACAATATTCATTAAAACAGAATCTTGAATGAAAAAATAAACTTGAACAACAACAAGCCTGAGCTTATATCTAATCGTTTGTAATCATTGAATCAATCAGTGCCTGACTCGAGAGCTAAATCAATAACTTTATTGTAATGATGCAATCAATCGCTCACTGACATTTGTAGACAAAAAAAAAAACACACAAAAAACCAAAAAACCAACAAAAACAAAAAACAAACACTGCAAAAAACCCCACAAAAACGAACAACCAAAACCCCAAACCATTCCAGCATAATGGTGCTGTCCTTGAGAGGAACAAACAGAATTACAGCGATCGGAAATCGACACTTTCCACACTAGAGGGTTCAGATGCATGTTGCACTATACAAGTTGACAAACCGATTCAAAACTCGCAGGAGCGTTGCTGTGGACAAACTAGTGAGCACAGACCCTTGGTAGTATACATAGGATCTTTGCTGGTAGTAATTAGTATCCCGCTGACCAAACACAGCCCTCCTCGAACCATGCACATTCCAGCAACAGTTCTGTTTACATATGCTGATATATACAACAGACCTGGCAACTGTTTGTCTGGCTCAGGATTCAGTGCTACCGCGGTGGTGGCTAAGTGGGCGGAAAGCCATCTAGGAAGTGAAATGCTTTCGGTGGTTTGTGTCACTCAAAAGACTGCTGGGGACCACTTCAATTACCAGTGTATTGTTTATCACCGGATAATGGTTTGCTGTCGGCCTAGCAAAACTTTACAACAACACAACAACAAACGTAGCCATGATTGTGTTTTAAGCAGCAATTCTGCGGTGTATGGAGAGAAATATCTGGAAATGGGGTGGGATGGGGTGTGGGATGGTAATAGGTTAAATTTACTGGAATACAATGCTCCCCAACAGCTTTTGGACTATTCAGCACGTGCGGCCCCTCGCTCCTTCACCCTCCTTCCCCGTCCTTACTTCCACCCCACCCACCCCCTCCCACACACACTGCCTCACCTTGTCGCCTTCCCAAGCCTATCAGTCTTTGTTTTGTCTCCGTCACCGTTTTTAGTTGGCGCCTTGTGTGATGACTGTGATGACACTATCCGCTTCAATGGGCGGTTAGTTTAGATCCCTGGTGGCGTTCATCACGTGTAGTAGTCTCAGTGGAACACCTACGCGAGCGATGGTTGGTTGTGATAATAGAATGGTGGCAAATTCTTTCTGACGAGACAATGGGGTTTTGCTTGTTGGTGCTCACACGTTGGAGCTTGGAACAGCTGTGGCGATGATGGCTTAACAATTGCACGGTCAGTCCTTGAGCGGCAGCAGTGTGTGTCACAAATCTGACATGATGAGGGGAGGGGGACAGGGGGGGGGGGATATTGATGGAGCTGGATCGGCAGCGTCATCTTCTGCCTTCTTCCTCCGCTCGCTTCCATTTTTCAGACCCGCTGTGTGATTTGCTTTCCCTGTCGTTTGATCCCATCGACTACAGACGGCCTCTTGCGAGTGTGAACGTCAGCGATGTTCTCCCTCAGTGGATTGGCCTGAGACTGAGCGACGCCCTCAGAGAGGCGAGAACAGAAAGAAATGGAGAACACTGGTTGCCAGGTCATCAGTGGTGCCCCTACGGGTCGGATTGTGTAGGATAGAAGGAGGAGGAGGAGTATCAATGCCGACAGATATCGTGTCTCTTTTGCATACGTCCCCGTTGTGGAGAGGTGGACATCTGATAGCTCAATAGATGTACATACGGTCTCCAGTTGGCCTTGGAGAAGGTCCCTGTAGTCTACGATAATTCCATCGTCTTTCGAAAAAAAAATCTAAACGCAAAGCAAACTTTAGTGCTTTTGCAACCCCCCCCCGCTCCATCCCCCCCCCCCCACACACAAACACACACACACGCAACACAACACACACACGCACACACACGCAACACAACAACACAACAACACAACACACACACACGCACGCACGCACGCACGCACACACACACACACACACACACACGCACACACACGCACACACACACACACACACACACACAATCGCTTGATCTGGAACCGATGCTCCCCGTCTGGAACCTATCTGCGCTAGGTGGTGTCTGGAACACTAGTCTCACTGAAGAGACCATAATTATGTCAATCAGGCCTGATCGATTACTGGGGACATGTTGGTGTACACGCCATTATCCCCTTCAGGAAACACTTTTTCCTCATTCTGTCCAATATCCTTTCCTCCCGCGGACGAAAACTGTTTAGAAAGGAATGAATATACATGGCTGAGAAGACTGTTTGATGATAATAATGATGACGGTGATGATGTTATGATCATGATCAATAAATGCAGGTTTACGTGTAAACTCCATATCCATGTTATCTCGTCTGTCAACTTAGCTGGAGAAGGACACACGTATAGCCATCGACCTGGTTTCCTGCAGTAAAAAAAAAAGAAAAAGAAAAAAAAAGCACGAACAAAAAATCCATGCGTCTGTCTGTCTGTCTCTCGCTTGCTCGCTCTGTCTGTCTGTCTCTCGGTCACTCTGTCTGTCTCTCGCTTGCTCTGTCTGTCTGTCTCTCGCTCGCTCTGTCTGTCTCTCGCTCGCTCTGTCTGTCTCTCGCTCTGTCTGTCTGTCTCTCGCTCGCTCGCTCTGTCTGTCTCTCGCTCGCTCTGTCTGTCTGTCTGTCTCTCGCTTGCTCTGTCTGTCTCTCGCTCACTCTGTCTGTCTGCCTGTCTGTCTGTCTCTCGCTCTTTCTGTCTGTCTGTCTCTCGCTCGCTCTGTCTGTCTGTCTGTCTCTCGCTCGCTCTGTCTGTCTGTCTCTCGCTCGCTCGCTCTGTCTGTCTGTCTCGCTCTGTCTGTCTGTCTCTCGCTCGCTCGCTCTGTCTGTCTGTCTCTCGCTCGCTCTGTCTGTCTGTCTCTCGCTCGGTCTGTCTGTCTGTCTCGCTCTGTCTGTCTGTCTCTCGCTCGCTCGCTCTGTCTGTCTGTCTGTCTCTCGCTCGCTCCGTCTGTCTGTCTGTCTGTCTCTCGCTCGCTCTGTCTGTCTGTCTGTCTCTCGCTCGCTCGCTCTGTCTGTCTGTCTCGCTCTGTCTGTCTGTCTGTCTCTCGCTCGCTCTGTCTGTCTGTCTGTCTCTCGCTCGCTCTGTCTGTCTGTCTCGCTCTGTCTGTCTGTCTCTCGCTCGCTCGCTCTGTCTGTCTGTCTCTCGCTCGCTCGCACGCTCTGTCTGTCTGTCTGTCTCTCGCTCGCTCGCTCTGTATGTCTGTCTGTGTCTCGCTCTGTCTGTCTGTCTCTCGCTCGCTCTATTTGTCTGTCTGTCTGTCTCTCGCTCGCTCTGTCTGTCTGTCTGTCTCTCGCTCGCTCTGTATATCTGCCTCTCTCTCGCTCGCTCTGTCTGTTTGTCTCTCGCTTGCTCTGTTTGTCTCTCGCCCGCTCGCACGCTCTGTCTGTCTGTCTGTCTCTCGCTCGCTCTGTATGTCTGTCTCTCGCTTGCTCTGTCTGTCTGTCTCTCGCTCGCTCTGTATGTCTGTCTCTCGCTTGCTCTGTCTGTCTGTCTCTCGCTCGCTGTCTGTCTCTCGCTCGCTCTGTCTGTCTGTCTGCCCCCCCCCCTCTCTCTTTCTCCGCACTCACTGTATCTATAAATATATCTTAACCTCTCCTCTTTCTCTCTCTCTCTTTTTTAATTTTATTTATTTATTTATTTATTTTTTACTGTAGGCTGGATGAAAACAGAATCATGTTTGTGTTCAACAGTTATGATTACCCCCAACAAATTGAGACAATTCGATCCTTCGCCGTTCGCCCCCACGTTTGTTCGTTTCTCTCGTGCCTGTGTCTGTCTGTCAGTCCGACTCTACTCCACTCCATCTCTCTCTTTCTTTCTTTCGCTCGCTCCCTATACCCTACCCCATCTCTCCATCTTTCATCCCTCTCTCTCTTTCGCTCACTGGCTTGCTCGCTCACTCGCTTCCTATATCATCCTCTCTCTCTCTCTGTCTCTCTGTCGTTTGCTCGTTCGCTTCCTGCACACCCCTACGCCCCACCCCTAACGAATATCAATCTAGCCACCGAGATTTTACAACTCTACAAACGAACCAGTATACGGTCTCCAATCTAATGACTACTGCTATCGAATAAACTTGTCAGTCAGTGAAGACTGTCGTTTCACGGTAATGAAACTGTTCATACACTTAGATTGTCAATACCCATTCTTCATTTGGACTTCCTCACTTGGGATTGTATTATATTTGTTCAGCAAAATTAGTTACGCCTTTTCAGAAGTACAGACAAAAAGTATAAATTTCTCTTCAGATTCATGCCACCCCTAATGTGATCTCCTCTCACCAAGGTTCAAGGAGTCCAGGTCAGTAAAACAGCACAGTGGGAAGTCTGGTTTGAAGCAACATCAAGGGAGGTTATTAGCGTTCGGGGCCTTTGACTCGGCTGTTTGTTGTTGATCAGTCATGTCCAGCCATTACGATGAAGGCAATAGCATAGAGTGACATGTCCTTGTTGTTGACGACGACATTCAATCGTGTGAGTGATAACTGGTTAAAATGACAAACATAATGAAGATCTCTCACTTTGATGGAGAGTGTTTTATCTTTCGCACTTTTCTCCGAAGAGCAATAGATGTGGGATAGTGAGCTGCGTCAGTGCAGCATCTTCGGCTTTTTTTTTTTTTTTTTTTTTTCTTTCTTTGCACAGGAAAATGACTTGTTAATGTGCGTTAATTTTGCTTGTTTACTCGAGTGGGCGTTTTCGTTTGTTTGTTTACGTTGATGTTTTTTTGTTTTTTTGTTTTTTTCTTGCATGTGCGTTTTTTTCATCACTCATTCTGTTGGCGTGATGTGTGTAAGAGATGCATGTGCGTGTTATTTCAGTGCCCCAGGGGGAACTTGAAATAAACTACTTGCTTTGGTTTGTGTTTATTTGTATGAAGTTTTGTGTTTGTTCCACAAACACACAGAGGGAGAGAGAGAGAGAGAGGGGTGGGGTGAGGCCAGAATCAAACAGAAAGGGAAGGAACGAAACTGGTTTGGTTTTTTTTGTCCCTAGTGGCATGGTTGACTCTAGAGAGAGGAAGAAGTCGGTGAAAAAAACAAAACAAAACAAAGACCACCCGAGTCATAAACATGCATGACTGCGCTTAAACACACTCACCCACACATACACGCACACACACACACACACACACAGACACACACACATACACGCATACACGCACACACACTCTCTCTTTCTCTCTCTCATTCACACACATTCACGCGTACACACACACACACACACACACACACACACACACACACACACACACACAAATTCACATACGCACACTCACACACACACACACGCACACACAGACACACACACACACGCACACGCACACACTAATGACTGTTTTCAGCCACCATGTCACACTGAACAAAAAGACCCACTTCCACTACCCCTCCTTAGAGGATACGAACTTGTAGAGAAATGTTTTCGCAATGAAGGGTTCATTATCATGAGGGGATTTTAGTGAATAGATGGCATATATGGAGCAGCTTTGTAGAAACTAGCTGTATATGTTGTCAGATTTTTTTTTTTTATAAATAGAAAATCATGAAGTATAAACATTTTAATCTACTTCTGTACTTGGCGAAATTCCATCCAACGAGAGGGCGCCATCCCAGAATCATGGTTAGAGTGTGCGTGCTAGCTTATATGGACAAATAAATTAATCAGTTCGTGTCAAAATCGTCCTGGCGTCGGTCGCTCACATCATAGCTCGCGTCACTCGGTGGATGCTGAGTTTTTGTTCGCATAACTTAATTCAGTTTTAAACCTCATAACGGGGTATCTGATGTAAGATACGGTATAAAGTCTATCGCGGTTCATTATTTCTGTATATGGATGTGTCTGCTACCTGTGTTGTCTCCTTGATACAATTGAGATATCCATTTTTGTGTTCGCAACGGACATTCCGTGATAGTTCTGCCATTACTGATAACACATTGCACTTTTTTTTCAGTGGACGTTTATGTAGTTTGTGTCGTTCCAAACCGGCTATCTCCAAATTATAACTTGTAACTTGCATTTTTACATTACATGTTCATTATGTGCTGCATAATCAAGTCACCTGATTGTCGCCATATCTTGTTTGCCTTCATGGTTCTCTTCCTTTCGTTTTCCTTGTACCCCCGTGGGGTCCTATCTGGAATGGAGCTTGGCCCTGTCCTGGAGACCTGCTTCGGGCGGCGTCTTTTTATTTCTTCGGAGTGTGTGATGTGATGGGTGAACATGAGTCATTAGCTCGCCAGGGTGATGGGGATTAGTGACCAGCCCCCCTCTTCCCCCCTCTCTCTCACACACACACTTCCGGTTACTTTGTCTTGCTGTCTGTCTGTCTGTCTGTCTTCACTACCACACCACACGACACTACACTACAACACACCACAAAACGCCACACCACACGGCACTGCAGAACGCTATGCTTCACCGCACCACACTACGCTACACTACACTGTACAAAAAAACACACAACACTCACTATACACTACACTACATTACACTATACTATACTACACTACACTACACTTAAAACGTTCGATAAGACAGACCTTTCTGTACCCCCATCTATGCCGCCCCATGTCTCTTACCTCTTCACTAAAAACACGACAAAAAACAGGACCCTGGACACACACCCTTCATCACAAACCATTTCTCCTCTCACTCGTTTGGTTTATGCGTGGGCCACACATCTGTTCCACCCCCCCCCCCACTCCCTATCCCCACCCCCCCTTTTTTTTTAAAGCAGATTTGGTGTAGCGTATATGGACCAGTCGGCACTATTTGACACCCCCTTGAAAGTGTAGCTGAAACTCTCTCTCGAGTCCAGAACCTATTGTGTGGGGCGTGGGTGTGTGAGTGTGGGACGTCTTTTTTAAAATTTTTATTGACCGCTGACCATTGGTCATTCATTAGCCTGAGGAGGCAAATTTGCACTGATTCTTAATACTGCAGCCCTGGGGGCTAGTTGACCGTTTGGAGCCAACCATCCCAACGCCGACTGTCCAAAAACCATCTTGGTCGAGAGAGTGGAGGATGCAGCTTGGGCAAGACACTCTCCACTATAATCAAATTCTAGCCCAGATAGTCAGGACAGCAGTTGCCTTCTCTGCTGTCCCGATGGTCATAGCTGGACACGACTGACTATCATACATACATAGCTTCCCCATCGATTATCATCCCACTGCAAATCCTCGCCAGGATCATGGGGATTACTGACTAGTTCTATCCCTCCTCTGGATACTTGGTCTGTCTGTCTGAATGTCTGTCTGTCTGTCTGTCTGACTGTCTGTCTGATGTCTAAAGGATGACATGCGTACTTGTCAGTCAGTGCTGAAGGTCTCCTTGAAATGCTGGTGGTGATGATTTCTTCTTCTTTTTTTCGGTGTGTGTGGGTGGGTGGGTGGGTGGATGGGG